>JAWZYV010009531.1:7500-255569 GCA_038373885.1 Cheiracanthium punctorium
TCTGCACTTTTATAACAAAAGAAATTTGAGTCGGGTAGTCAATTGAATGCCCTCCCCCTCTTCTACAAATTTGAACCCTGTATTTAACTGAATGCTAAGTGAAAATACAAGTATTTGTATTGGGAGGGGGGGGGGAGCATTCAGAGTGTGAAACATTACAGTGTAAAATGATACAAAAAAATTCAAATACTTAAAAATAGAATCTCTTCACCCAAAACTTGGGGGCAATGTTGCTACTGTGCATACCGCGTACTTACAAATCATATCATTGTCCTTGGAAAACTATCTGAATGCCAACTTTCAATAGATAAATACAAAATAGATGAATGTACCTCTGTTTGCGCCTTTTCGTATGCCCACTCCTTCCTTACAATTTTTATTTCACGAACGCACCCGAAAAAATTAACCCCTTCAATATTGTGCGCCTTTTTCTGGGTGCGTTTTCTTTCGGTGCGCTATTTTCCAAGTACGCTTTTTTCGCCCACCATTATGAAACATATAGACATTATTTTACGACAGTTTAAAAAATTCTGAGATTCTTAATAATATAATCTAAAAAATCATCCTTCCCATATTTTTTTCTCTTTATGGCCAACAAGCTTGACATCAAGATAGTCGCACCACATTAAATTGTTATTAACTTTTTTAAATACGGAGCACAAATTCTGTAATTTAATAATCAGTTATCACTAATCTAACACTAATTTTGTATTGAATAACATTTCAGAAAAAACTTTTTCTTTACGTTGCCGGCCAGCTTGACATCAAGATAGCCGGACCATATAATATTGTTATTTACTCGCTTGAATAAGCAGTAGTAATTGGGAGGTTTCAGCATTAATTAGCTCTAATTGAGCACTAATTTTTTATCTTGTTATTTTTCATTTTGCGGTATGTGGTCCGGCCAGCTTGTCACAGTCCCCTTGTAGGTCGATTTCCCGGAACAATTATCTGCACTTCAGCAACATGGTGGGAATAAATAAATAAAAGACAGGATGCTCCCATCTGATCTTTTGTTGAAGAAAGCAGTTTTGTAGTTTGACTGAAGCAACCACTCCGCTCGAAGCGATAGCCAAAAAGTCGGTGTTTTCTCGAATATCAAAGAAACTCTCCTCTTTCAGATGGGTGACTTTCACTCCCCGATTCTATTTGACGATAAATGCAGCAGGCAGTCTTCTGTGTGAAAATAATGACAAGACAAGATCGCCACACACAGTCGCCTTTTTGACGTAATCCACAGAGATCTTCACAAGTCGAAAACAGACACTTCTATGGAATGTTTTTGGTTATTATTATTGATCTTGAATCAAGCAAAAAGTAATTTTGCATACTGATATAGTTTTTCTTTATTATGAAAAACGATAAATCAAAGTTAATCTCAGCGTTTAATTAATTAAAAAAAATAAACATGTAAGGTTTCAAGGTTGCTTCTTCAGGGTAAACTTTTGTCTTTCTGGTTTACGTCACATGGTGTGGACAGCTGTTTTATTTTGTCATCTAATTTTTAAAGCGTGAGCGATGTGTCATTATAACGTGTATAAGATTACAAATTGTGCATATGATTAGAGTTCTTAGTTTAGGAAAATGAAAATACATATTATAGAACACAAAAAAATAGACAATTTTTACTGGGAGGAATTGGACTGAAATTTTAATAATTGGCTACTCCTCAGTTAATCGGAAATAGGACAATATGTGGAATCATTCGTATGCGGCATATTTTTTGCTTGCCTTTTACGAGCCTTTTATTCTGGTTGAGTTTCGAAAGGAGTTCAAAACTCATCACATCACTGTAAGTATATTAATGTGGTATTAAATATGGAAAAGAGATTAATTGTTTAGTCGACTCAGTGAAATAGTATAGTTTAAAATAATGAAAAAAAAAAGTACCGTATTTACTCGTATAATAGTCGCACCCCCGCAGTGGCGTAGCCATAGATCTTTTAAGGACTAGATAGGAAATCTCCATGCTTTGCGTCGACCACCAGGTCATGTGATTCGTAATCCCCACCCTCGAGTTGAGGACTGGGTTAATTGGCGGTAAAGCCTCTTTGCGTAGTTTGAGTGACAGCTTGTTCAGCAAATAGCTTTCAAGGCTTTCAACCTTGCTGGTATGATTGATGGCGATTATACGTGCGTTTGAGTTCGCAGAGGTAGGAGGAAAAGAAAAAAAAAAAAAAAAAGATTATTTAGGTAAGATGCAAAGTGAAATGGCGTAGCTCGATGATAATATTTATGTAGGATAATAAATATTTCAATCATATTTTTTAATTTTCGATCGTAAATTTCACTACATATTTTTCAAATAAAATGCTGCAGAATATTTTTGTATTTATCACCCTAATGTTTATAGTAATTATTTATAGTAACGTGACCAAAATTTCTATTTTGAGGCAGCTAGTTAATTTTTAAAAGTCAAATAAAAGCAGAAACTAGTGCAATACAGTATTCTATTTTAAAGTTTTTTTTATAGACGAAACAGTTTTGTTTTCATTGAAGGAACAATTACTATTCATAGTGTTCTTGGTATTTAAATATTTGCTTTCAGTAGTCAAGGCGTCCTCGAAAATAAAGAACATCTGCTCATTATATTTATAGTGAGATCTTCACTTTGCTCCACTAAGAAAGTTATTTCCTTTTATATGTTCCTTTTATATGAAAATCGGGATAGCGAATAGTCATGTACCAATCCTAAAGAAAATCTGTCACTTTGAGTGACATTGGATTGTTGCTTCATCATGGCACAGTATTTATGTTACTGTAAATGGTATGGGTGAAGTGTGAAGGTCCCGGGTTCGGGTCCCATTGCGCGTCCGTCGACTAACCGTTCGGAGTTTTCCGTGATTCTCTCCAAAACTGCGTAAATGCGGGTTAGGACCCCTTAGAAAGACCTCCACGGAGGGCACCTCCCCTTGTGTGGTCTTTCTGAGGAGTATTTATAAGCGGGCTTTGAGCTAAGCACACAAATCCGCTATATGTGTTCACAATAACAACAACAACAATGGATTGTTGATAAATGTAAATAGAAAAAATTAAGTAGCTCCCATCGCGCGTCCGTAACAGTTCGGAGTTTTTCGTGGTTCTTTCCGAAACTTAGCGTGAATACGGGTTAGGACCCCTTAGAAAGACCACCACGGAGGGCATCCCCCCCCTTGTGCTGTTCTTCTGACGAGGATTTATAAGAGGGCTTCGAGCCAAGCACACAAATCCGATATACGTGTTTGCAACAACAAATTAAGTAGCTTACACGGTTAATCAAAAAGACTTAGTTTAGATTATTAACAAGTAATCAATAATTTAACAATAAGCTCATTTTAATTAACTAATAAACAAATGATGGTTAAATTAGTTTTATCGGTTCTTTTTCTTTAAGGAATAATTACATTTAATGAATTCGATAAGTTTAGGTAAAATTTCGTCAAAAGTGTGCGTCCCCCCACTTTTTTTCTTAGGACTACAACACTGCATGTGCTTAAAGCTGTTTTGTAATATAGCAATGCCTGAAAAATATTTATTTCAAGAACGCCGAACGATCAGAATAAATCGAAAGAATCAGATAAGTTACTCCTTTCAACTCTACCGCTGCTTTTGTGAATATTCTTTCAATTACTTTTAAGTAGACAAGCCAAACAGAAAAATTCACTATACTCTATTAAGTGCATCCCATGTATTCATAAAAAAAAGTACCATTTTAGTGCAAACCATAGAACAGAAGATCTATGGTGTAAACGTGCTGTGTACAAAAGAGTCGTAGTCGTTTGTCAAACAACTAACACACGAAGCGGCAAAGATGTTTAACAAGTACTTGAAAGAGATCATTAGTCATATGACAGCCTAAGTAAAGGGTAATATGAAGCAGGAACACACGAACGTGCAAAGACGAGCTTATAAAAGCCTATTGTGTATAAAAATCATTAAAGTAGTATGGTAAGAATTACCAGTACACTAGTGTATCGTTGCACCCTGCGATGCTGAATGCCAGCATAGGATGCCGACATAAACAGTTGCACTTCAACACAATGTGATTGCCGTACAATATGTTTTCGAGTTGTTAAAAAGGAGACCTTCAAGTTCAAGCAAGGGTTTACATACACATACTGCTGTAGACATAATCCAACATATTGTCGTGGGCCATCGACGACTGAGGAAGCTGGAATACTGTAAATATATATTCCAAGCCATGTTCATCAGATAATATGCGTCATGTTTTCTCATATACATTTCTATAGATTTGCAAAAAGGGGTGAGAGTCATAAAAGGATTAAGGATGTAAAGAGTGGGTCTTTTCAGTTTTTATTCAATTGAAAATCTCAATTACTTCTGTGCTTATTGACACCAATTTGTGCAATTGTTTAAATTACAACCTAAAATGCGCCCCCCTCTCTCTATTCTAAACTGTAGTTTTCTAAAATGTGTTGTCAAATTTCGTCGATTTATGCTTGCTATTAGCTGATTTTTGTTGAGTGAGATTTTATTAAATCTCATGAATGTTAAATAAACGCTTGTTTTCTTTTTTGTAATAATATTTTGCATGACAAACATTCTTTAATAATATTTTAAACTCCAACCGAATAAGGAGGGGGTGCAGAATTTTGGAAAGGAATGTAAAGATCAATTTACGCGCACCCCAGTAAAATATTTAAAAGTGATTATGAATGTACACACATAAAAATTATAACTTCGCTTTCTTTACTTTGGCAACATACTACATCCATTCTGTGTACTCCTACCATGCTGACGAAAGTTCTTACTTTTTGGAAATTTGCATTTGGAAATTTTGGAAATTTGCCGTCAAGGACAGGTACTTCAGCTAGTAATGAAATAAAATAAGTTTTACAATCATATAGTATGTGCAATTTATTTAATGAAAATTTTAAAAATTAAAAAGCGTCGTAAACAAGAAAGTGGAATATTTCAAAATTAAAATTTTAAAAATTATGGCTTAATTATGTTTAAAAAAGGCAGATTTGTAAGATAAATTAATCTGCTCAAGTTAGCGCGCCTTACAAATACAATCCTGAAAAACTAAGTTATAAATAAATGAGTTCTTATTTTAAAAAAAGATAAAAAGTACAAATTAAACTTAGGTTACTGAAACTTATGCTAAAAACAGTAAGGTAACTTTAAACCGTGCTTACTCAAAAATATTTTTTCATAAACTGTCTATAACAACCAAATTTCTCTGTATGTGTCTTATTTTAATGAAACTTTCCAAGTTGTAACTGGTGTTAATATAAATGGATTCATATTAAACCTGGACGAGAAAAACGTTTAAAATGTTTACAATCGTATGTATTAATATACATATGTAATCATGATCTTTTAAATTACAATTTGAAACCAAACAAAAAAAATACTAGATATGTACTTAATTTTTAAAAGAAATCCTTCATTCTGTAAAAAATATATTTCACTTCATTTGCAATTTTAAGTATATTTAACTATAAGTATACATGCATTTTAAATTTGATTTATCCTGCGAATAGGGAAATGCTCCATTAAAAAAAAAAAAAAAAAAAAAAAAAAAAAAAACCAGTCAAATTTTTACCTTTCCTGAAAAATCTATGAAAGAAATTGAGTCTTATCTCAAGATCTGAAATGTGTCACAGTGTATCACTATAGAAAAAAAAAAAATAATAATCATGCTACTACTATTAATTTGATCCAAAAAGTATAAAACCGCAAATGTCTAAAATACATGTATATTTCTTTCTTCATCCCTCTAATCCCATGCACTTTTTGCGGCGAAGAGCGCTTTTCTAGTCCTTTAGTGATAAATGAATCCATACTCCGTGACAGCTGTCTATACGCGACCCGAAGAGAGATCTGGAAAACGGAAAACGCCCACCAGTAGGAAATCTGTCCCTCCTTCCGTCCATCCTCCCGTACGTGTTGCGGTCGGAATCTCCATACTCATTTCTCTTCTACGTCCCTATCCTAGTTCTATGGGCGTAGCCACGGGGGGAGGGGGAGGGGAATGACAACCACCCCCAACCCCGCATAATTCCCCGTAGATTTCCTGGCATAATAGTCACACTTAGACTTTTACAATGAAAAATTGGGAAAAAAGTTGCGACTGTTATGCGAGTAAACACGGTATTTAAATTTTCAAACAGATCTTACTTGAAAGAGAACATCGTTATATAGCGCTGGAGTTTAGATTTTTATTTTTTTTTCCAGACTAGGCAAAAGTTTTAAACAGTCCCCATTCCTTAGTTATGTGCAAATAGTGAAACATTTGAATTGACTAATGGTGGTTTAATTTTGACCAGTATATGCAAAAGTCCAATTTTTGAAAGAAAAAGTTTTTAAAAAATAAATTATTTTTTTTTCCTTTCTGAAAATTTCAGCATAAAACTGCGAGAAAGTGAACAAAGAATATTTTAGAATTTAATGTATGAATCTGGGGCCTCTTTTGGACCCGGGAGTCTTAGGCAAAGTCCTGATTCGCCCATGCTTTCATGAGGCTCGGTACACTTCATCAAATTTTATATAGCCAGATTTTATATGGATACTCTGGCTTATGGGGCTGTCGATCTAACGGTCTGGAGTTTTGAAAAATTTTCTCCATATGTAACTTGAATTCGGTTTAGAGACCCTTAAAAAGTCCTCTGTCCAAGGCACTTCTTCCCTCATAAGCAGATAACCCTCGTGTACGCTTACCTCAATGAAATGCACAGAAATTTTATATATTTCCAATTATGGCTATGGCTTACAAATTATTCAAATTTAAAAATATAATGGCTAGGTCTAGATAAACATTGTATTCCGAATTGTCATTGTTGCACGGTAAGTGTTGGTATAAAGTGTGAGGTATTTCTTTTTCATCCTAAATATAAATACAGTGAAATTTCTCGGGAGCGATCAACTCTCCGTTCTGCGAAAAATCGGTCGTTAAGAGGGGTGGTCGCTCAAAGAAGTACAAACATTTGATAGACAAGTGGAAAAAATACTATCTAATATTGTTTATGTTATTTATGCAATTGCATACTAATACATACGTAATTATACAAGCATTTTTTAAAAGTTTTAATTTTAATAAAATATTTAGAAATTTCAGATTGTTGCATTCTTTTTTTTTTTTTTTTTTTTTTCACTCCGAAAATACTTCTCTCTCTCTATTTTATTTTATTTTTCAACTGCCAATAGTATATAGCCAATAGTATATAGTACAACTGCCAATAGTTATCCTAAAATTCTTCATACATTCTAAATTTGTCATAATAAAATCTATCATTATCCATCAATTCGCTCCTCCAATGGTAAAATCACTGGTTAGACATATTTCTTCTCTAAACTACAATTTGTACGTGATGTGCGCGTGTATTTTCACTTGCTGTCGATATTTACAGTAGAGCGACTGGTTTCGAATGTGGTTTTTGTTTACTTTACTTCCGGAAAAATGCTAGAAATTTTTCGGACAAGGAACCAGATCCGATCGTTTATAGAGGACTGCGTGGCTTCTTCTAGAGGATCTTTTATCCTTAGGTACATAGTGTAAAAAATCGGTGCCTTAAAAATTTGGTCGTTGGAGGAGGGGGTCGCTTAATAAAGGTGGTTGCTCATAGAAGTTTCATTGTATATTTTTTAATGATTTTTCTCTTTTAGCCTATAGTTTCAGAGGCAACATTAATGCTCATTAAACTTCTTTAGGAGCATTTAGATACATAATATTAACCAAGCCTAACGTATACCCATTTTACCCCACACCACACTAAAACAAATTAAAAAGAAAACTATTTAAAAAAAATTATTTCTTTTTTATGATGAGTTGTTTAGATATTTTCTGCATTGGAATGTTTACCGTGGGGGGTGGGGGGAGATGGATTTTTTTTTTTTTTCCCGAATTGTATTTGTACGTATACATAAAACTCACCAGTAAAAGTGTAAGTTTGTGCTCTCTTTTATTTCATTTCATCTCTTTTATGTTGTGCTTTCTTTTATTTGTATTTTTTCAACATTGTACTGATATTTATCATTCTAACCGCGGTTGGCGCGCTGCTCAGACCCAACGTCACCACCCCTTGTCTAATTTTTTTTTTCTGTTAACGTAGCTACGTGGAATAAAAATTATGATTTTTAAATTGTAAAAATTGAACCTTTTCCCACGAAGAGAAAGGTATCTTTATTCTATTTCTAAATTCTTATTCTAATTATTAAATATACTGATATATAATATGATTTATTGCTAAAAGCATGTGTAATTTCATTAAATGATAAAGATCGTGATTTTTCAGATGGTCAATCTTGATGGTCAGCAATTGAGCCTGAACTCCCAAATTCTCCACTTACCATCAAAATATAACATTATGTTTCAAACATTATAAAGAGCTGATTTCTACCAAATAATCAATAAATGTCTGATTATTGAATTAAACTATTAAAATTACCTAATTTTTAATTTAATCAATTTACCTTTACATTTTTTTATAAAGTTGCAGTTTATGTAAAAATGTATAAATTTAGTCGTACTTGATAAGATAATAACAAGTGTCAATTTTCTTTCCTACATTTTTTTTTTTTAAGAAATGGGGAGAAAAGAAAAAAGGATTTTCGTCCGAAACATCGATATCTTAATGTTACCTCATCTTTTATTCTGGAGTATTTTCAACAGAGAAAATAATTTTATTCATTTGAAATATTTTATGCATTTAATCTAAGGAATTCTTGAGCAACGTGACTGTGGTGTTCGAAATTTTCACGCAAAGTAGAAGTTTATGCATGTGTAATTTGAGATAAGTATAAATTAGTTACAATTTAAATTATAATCTACAGAAAGTTTTCGTGTTGGAGCCCCCACAAGTACCTGAACTCTGGGCCTCCAACTATACCGGTTGTTTCAAAATAGATATTAAAGCGATTCTCTTTTAAACCGCAAGGGATCGAAACATGTTTTCAATTAGAAAAGTTCGTCCAATAAAGAGTAGATTTCAGGTATGGCAAGTTTTTTACTAGGGCTGTATACATATTAAAATATGAAATTCAATTTTTATACGGTCCCTCCTTTCCTATCCTTTATATTTAGAAATGTGCTGCTCTTTGTCTAAAAAGGTAAATTAAAAAGATTCCATGTTTCTAAGTGGAATAGTTTCCGAGATATATCCATTTGAAAATTTTAGCATTTGTCGCCAAATACTAAAGGGGTGTCTCAAAAGTAAGAAAAATGTAATTACTTTTCAGATAACATTAATTTATGCTAATAGTCACTCGATAGACACAGTTGACTTCTCAAATCCTAATTTAGCTAGAATTTTCCAATAATGCATGATAGGCAGTTTCCAGTTAGTTACCACACCATAGTAACCTACACCATTATTTTGTCATTCTAATTTTACACTTTAAAATTCTTCTCTAGAAGTGTGACGTAATTAATGGATGCCCCCCTAAAAGACTAAATTATCGCTCTATTTCATAAAGCCGAACCGATCCATTCAGGTGAAACTGTACCTGTTAATTTCACACATTTGAACGCCTTTAATTGCCTTTCCCAATAATGAGATCATTATTTAACTTTTATCAACTCATAGTGGGTCCCCTAAATCAAATATTTTTTTGCCTGAAAATAGACGTCAACACAGTAGATAAAGTAGTATAAGTCATTATTTTTAAAATTAATTTTCTCGCTAACTATTTCAGTTAGGGATTTGAGATTTTTATAATTAATTTTCTTAGACAAAGAGCAAAAGTTTTTCTAAACATAAGTGATAGGAAAGGAGGGACCGTATAAAATTAAATTTCCTATTTTAATATGTATACAGACCCTAGTAAAAAAGTTGCCCTGTCTGAAAGCTACTTTTCATTTGACGAACTTTTCTAATTGAAAGTATGTTTCGATCACTTACGGCTTAAAAGAGAATCGCTTTACATCTATTTTGAAACATCCGGTTAAAATTGTTCACCAGTTAAGTGGTTTTTTTTTAAAGGACAAAGGGAATTATTAATGATAATAACAGTAATAATCATGGGCACCCGGGGCTAAGGTAGGGCACTTGCCCCCTCTGGAGAGTTAGTATATTGTTATGATGTAAACAAACGTGCACCACAAAGTGAAATCGGAACTCATACAAGAGTGAAATTTGCCACTTTCTACAAAATATTTTTTGAAGCCCCCCCCCTCACCCACAAAAAAAAAGAAAAAAAATTCTATGGGCGCTTATGGTAATAATAATGCCAAATAAAAAGCAATTTTGCCAAAACTGGTAACCTGTAAGCAGGGAAAATGAGAGGGTGGTCAAGTTGCATGCTACTGGTCAAACAATTTCTACCTATTTAAAATTCCCTCCCCTAACGCAACTAAGTAACCACCTCTGTCCACGCCCACACTGTGATTTTCAGAGCCATCTATTGGCATTCGCTCGCCCTACGCGGGAAAAAAAAAGCCAGGTTATGCAGCCTTAAGAAAATTTTGGGGGTCCTTAAAAAGTGCTTATTTTTTTTTGCTCTGAAAAGAGTCTGAACCATGTGATTACAGTTCTAAGCAATAAATGAATAGATATTTTTATGCCTCCAACTGACCAGGGAGGTTTGAAAGGGTGTGTTAATACCCATTCCTCCCCTCTTCTGCACTTTGCACTCCTTTACACAAATAATAATAATGATATCTTCCAAGGTGTTTATAGTGTTGCGTAATTTTTACTGCAATCCATTTTGTCAAACTACTCTTCTGGAACTTCTTGCCTAAGAGTTTGAGTGGAAGTGATAGCAATACTCTTGTAACTTCCACAAATGGAAGCAATAAAATAAGACCGTACTCACATACCCAGCTCATAATTAATACTTTTATTAACATACTTATGCTGCTGTTTACAACTTCTTATCATCATCAGGCTGGTGAGATACACAACAATATTCAATTCCAGCGAATTCGTGTAGATATTTATATAACTGAAAATAACAGGCCTGCACATAAGCGGAGAAGAAAAAGTAATGACGCTGCATGAACAGCCAGAAAAATTTGCATATACCCATGGGTGACGGCAGCATAAGGCAAGGGGGGACAATGGTAACCATATGTTGAAGTATCTTTGCCCCCCCCCCCCCCCCCCCCCGGGAAATATTCTGCATGCGCCCATGCATATACCCGTCGATTTTGACGGAAAGCTGGTTGGCATAAACGAAAGCACCGCAGGAGGAGGGAAATTTACATTTAAATACCAACAAGTGGCCCCCCTCATGCAGTCAGCAAAAGAAAACAAATCAACTGGACAAATTTTCATATACATTACAAACTTAAACATAGCAGTCAAAAGTTTACATATTTATATAAATACTATCACAAATGTAGCACCTCGCACATGTAAATTGAAATAAAAATTTATTTTCTTTTTGCAATAGATCTGCAATGTCCTTTAAGATTTAAAGCAACAGAGTTTGCTTTATGAATTGATTAATGTTTTTCACAAAAGTTTGTGAATTGTGGTTTTGTAAATGCTTTAGTAAAAAAGTCAGCATCATTATTCTTGCTTCTCACAAACCTAACTTCCTAAGATTTCCTTATTGACGAGATCCTGCGAAAAATGTAGATGAACATAGATATGCTTAGTGCTCGAGTTCTCGAGGGGCGACTGCGAATAATAACTGATAGCTGCTTCGTTATCACAGTAGAGTGTCACTTTGTTCACCTTAATGTAGGGTCGATTCTCCAGGATGTTCTTTATTGTTCTATTTGCGATGTATGATATACTTCCAAGAAGGTTTCGATAAAGTATTTCGTACATCTCATCAGCTTCTAATGGAGTTTTTGGCGAATCTTGTTTAGAGATACTTCCTTTGGTTATGGGGAGTAAAGAAATTTAAAATTTATAATTTTTATACATGTCACAAAGCTTTCGAATATAAGAAATTTTGATGAATATACAATCTCTTTCTTCTACGAATTCTATTCCTAGTAGCCTTTTAGTACGTCCTAAAACTTTCAAATTAAACTTAAGATTTAAATCTTTAATAGTCATCTCAATTTCCGATTGGGAATTCCCGAATAATACAATGTCATCAACATATAAAACCAGAACGGCTCCAGGCTGAATTCTCGGAGGGGGCCATTGAACTTTTTACATAGGTCTATACATTGTTAAAAAATGCAAAGTGGAGTGTGAAATCGTAAAGTATGCCAATCTAAAGTTCTAAAACGAAATTTCGGAGGGGGCCATGGCCCCTATGGCCCCCTCACTGGAGCCGTCCTTGATATAATTAGCACGACCTGTTGTCTATAATATGCACAGTTGCATCCCTTGACTTCTTTAAAATTTAACTCTATTAAAGTATTATGAAATGTATAAAACCATTCTCGCACACTTTGGCTATAATAATAAGAGTACCTATATTCTCCGTAAGCGATTACTGGCATTGGACCACATAAGTCCATGTGAAGGAGTTCCAATGGTGTGGTGTTGTTCCTATTTGGAACACCACAGTTAAAGAAAAAAAAAACCAAATCAGAAATGCGTTGTTTTGAATGATGACAATAACCCAGGATTTTTCTTGCCGCCCTTAGTGTAGATCGTTGTCAAAGCAAAGAGAACCAAAAGATGGGATTGAAACATTTTATTTAACCAATTAACATATTAGATCCAGAAAAAAAAATATTTAAACACAATATGCAGCACAATGAACACTTTAACAATTTAAGCAAGTCTCAGCAGCAATTAACAATGAACCGTGAATTAAAAGGTGAAATTTACACTCACATCTAGGGCGCAACTCACAGCCCAATCAAATCAACCACAAAAGACTTTGATCAAATTAACACCTGCTCCAGTGCTGCAAAAGAGATCAGGCAGCACTCATAGATGTTGGTAAAAAAAAAATTTAAAACCCCTGGGTACCCATGGTTGCAAACAAAAAATTTAAATTCAGTAGAAAATCATGTTTTGCTTGAAATTCACAATTTACAAAATTTTAGCGTAGATGCTACTGTTGTACCATTCTTTAAAGTGTTAATACCCTTACATTTCAACAAAATACATTCAATCCCTATTTTATAATTTTACAGGAAGACCGATGGTCAAAAGAAATTTAAACAAAAAAAAAAAATATCCTTAAAAGGAAATAAAATGACACCTTAACAAAAGAAAAAAAAAGGGGGGGGGGCAGATGACGCGAAGTCCACCATTTTGAGACAGCATGAGAAGCAGTAATTCACTTAGATCATGGTAGAAAAAGAAGGATCAAAATCTTCTAGTCAGTCCGGAGACTCGGGGCTAGGCCCACATTGCAGACACCCGTCTAAAGGCGCCACTCACGGACTCGCATTATAACAAGAGATTGATAAGCACAGAAACATCTCACCATCACATGGGTGCTGGCGGCTTGGCGATTAGATGGGAGCACAGAGGGCCATGTGCTAATCAGCGACACAGTCGGCGGGGGCTGGAACGTGCGTCGGCCTAGCAGGTCATCACATCCGCGCTCCTTTATCTGTTGTGCTTGGTACGCATTCAGCGGCCGGTAGACGAACAGTAAATCATGGCTATCTCTTCACGGTAGGGCAGATCGCGTCAACTTGGGTGTCGAGGGTCTTTCTTCAGTAATCAGGTCATCCTGCACGATTTGTCAAGTCAACCCAAGGCTGGGCTGAACTTGAGCTCTCAAGAGCAAAAAAAAAACATCACCACCTAGTCAGGACGTTCAAGCTGAAACTGCCCAAAAATCGCGCGCTTGCCTCTCCTCCTCACTCCGGAACCGCCACCCTCAGCCAATCAGAGCCAAGAGTGCCCCTTAAGTCATTCCGGGATAGTCCGACCTGGACCGCAAGAGGGGAAGAAAAGGAATGTTCTCGAACAATTTCGGAGGAAAAGCGTGGGAAAGATAGCGTCCTCTCCGAGATCTGATGTAACAGGCACAGAAAATGATGCAATAGCATGAAATTGTAAGCAAACTTAAAAGATGAAAAATTATTGAAAATTCACAGGGAGATGCCTAACCGGAGAAATAAAGTAATAAAAAAAAAAAGGAAAAGCAGGATTACGGGAAGTTACGAAAATTAATTTAAAATAAAAAATCCCATCAAAACAACTTTAATGAAAAGGGAGATATAAAGTATAGCCACTATATTTTAAAGTGCTGATTACCCACAGAACGGCAATTAAAAGGTAAACATTAATTTTAAACACCCTGAAGGCGAAAAACGACTGGTGAAGAGAAAATTTAATCACAAAAAAAAGTAAACAAAAAGAGAAAACTTTACACTGCCAAAACAAAATAAATACATAACAGCCCCCCAAAAGTAAGAAATTACACAGTGGTTATTTAAATTTTTAACTAGAAAGATCTTAAATTACTAAAACGTTCTGGGTAGAGATAATTAAATTAATCATTAACCAAAGAAAAGTGATAATATAGTGATAACACCACATATCCTCCCCGTTCGGAGAAAAAAAAAATTTTTACACCCAAAAAAAATTTTTTTTTTTTTTTTTGTAAACAATACATTAAACTTGAAAAGTGCAGTGAGTGTATAGACAAACCCAAACACAAATAAAATAACCACTTATACTGACCTATGCACAGGACCAAACACAGTGGCGAAGAAAATATCAAGGCAAAATAACGCGCACTGAAAAAATTCTAACATCCCACAAATAGGTGAGGAAACAACCTAAGCGTGGCTATTAATACCACACAAACAAAAATTTGACACACCCAACATATAAAAGTAAAAACGTAAGAAAAATTTTCCTAAAGACCCAGCCAAAAACATTACTTGCACATTCCGCACATTTAACAGAAAACACATATTAACCATACACAAAGATCTCGAGAACAATTAAGTACATAACACCAAATAACGATGACGCAGAACACCAATTTTTGAAGTGGCTTACTGAGATGTTTAATGTCCGAAGAATCAGTAGCCATAACACGACACATTTGGTAATGGGACGTAATCAGTAATTTTTGACATAATCTTAAGTAAAACAGCACAGAAATTCAAACAGCAACATCACCACATTGCAGGTGAGAAATTACCAGAATTTTGACAAAACAACAAGCCAAAATTTCAGAAGGGTGTTGACCATGGCAAGACAATCTCAGCAAAATTATGATTTTGAAACAACTTTTAAGATACATATTTAACATAAGCAGTGAAGAGGCGAGAGAAAATAAAATTTAAAAAGTAAACAGGATTTAATTAAGGAGAGACAAATTGCCTTAATTGGTTTTAGACAGTTACATGAATTAATTACCCAATTACACAGAGGAATGATCCCTGAATTCCCCTGCACTCAGCAATGGATGAGGGGGGTACAGCAGACTAAACACCAGCCCAACAGGACCCAACTGTCATCCAGAACCAAACACAGAAAGAAATCCAAGTGACCAAGAAGGCCTGCAGAAACCCACAAGTCACTAACCATTCCCAAGTGTCCCATTTAAAATTGTCTAAACTACATGTTTAAATTTAAAAAAGAGCGAAATAAGAGATATGTCACTGGTTATAAGTTACTGGGACACCCAACTAAGTACAAAAGGCAGATAAATTGGCCAAATCTATCTACAGCAATTAAAATTTACAACAAGAGGAAGAGGAGAGATTGCTCGCACAAAATTTGTCGACCATAAATTTCCTACACAGGAGGGTTTGATGAAGACTTATCAAACCTAAAAAAAAATTCTGTGCTGTTCAGGTAGACACATATAGGAGGTGGTTACTTAGTGTAACCAAGTATTTCACACATTGCACATGACCCCTTGGCCATATACAGATAACAATCAGTAAAATACAATACATATATGCAACAAAAAAAAAATCTTTGGTTTAATAGGAATGCAATAAAAATAGGAACAAATCATATGTGGTTACTTGTATCCACATAACTAAAAGAATGTGCAAGTTTACCTTTTGGCAGGTCAAACATTAAACATAAAATAGTGTATTTCACACTCCCCAAAAATACCCATAAAAGAAATTTGTATATAAAAAGAAAACACAGATGCTAACACTAAAAATGAAAAAATATATATAGTAAAATTATATGGCACAACCTCGAAGAAAATTTCTGCGCAAAAATGTAAAACTACTTCTTGACAAATCCAAAAGCATCCCTGGGTCTGAGACAATATCCATGTTTAGGCATGGATCTAGTGCGAATAGGAGAAAAGGTGGATGTTGGTTGGGCATCAGAATCATCAATATCAGAATGAGGAGAATTTAAAAAGGAAACTAGAGATACTGAGGTATCCCGAAAAAAATCAAACGAGGTATCTAGTTGTGAATCTGTCATATCTACTTCTGTTGTAACTACAGGAGGTGGCATGTAGATAGTATCAGCTTCCCAAGACAAATCTAGTGGTAAAAGGGGACAAGGGTATTCTCTTATTAACCTATCCTCTGAACTTTCTTGAGTAGGGCTAGTGGCAGGCTCTGGAATCACTGGAGGCGGAGAAGACAAAATTTAACTATCTGGTGTTGGAAAAACTTCCCTGTCGATAACCTTAAAAATGCGATTTACATGTACAACTTGAGTATCTGAGGGATTCGAAATGAGAGAAATTTTAAACAAGACAGGAGAAAGTTGTTCTAAAACTCTATAAGGACCCTTATTAAATTGACATAGCTTCTTAGTTAAATGTGGCTTGCTAGCGGGAATGTGTAAATAAACAGTATCACTGACCTTAATGTTTTTAAAGTAAAAGAGGTAGGAGGATGAGCCTGAGCATAGGAAGCCTTTTCCAGGTTGGTCTTGACGACATAGAAGGTACGTTGAAGATTGGTGACTATCTCCTGAGCGTAGGATCTAGTATCAGCATATGATCTGAATTTCAAAGAGAAAACCAGATCATATGGCATCAACAGATCTCTACCATAAGTTAGAAAAGCAGGAGATTCCTTGATGGTGCGGTGGTAGGCAGTACGAAAAGCTAAGAGAGCTAAGGGAACCTGTTCACACCAATCTTCTTGAGATTCGAGTACTAGATGACTTAACGAATCAATCAGACATTTGTTCAACCTCTCCACTAAACCATTTCCTTGTGGATTATAAGCCACAGTGTGTTGTTTTTTTATACCCAAGATGTCATACACCTCCGCCTTAGCCTTAGAAATAAAATTTGAACCCCTATCGGAATATAACACTTCCATTATTCCGTGACGTGAAATAAAATCAATTAAAACTTTTACAACTGTTGAACTTTGAATATCAGGGACAGGATAAGCTTCGGGATATCTTGTAAAGTAGTCAGAGATTACCAGGAGCCATTTATTGCCATTTCTAGAAGTCTTAAAAGGACCCACCGCATCAATTGCACATTTCTGAAATGGGCGATCAACAACAGGAATCTCTTGCACAGGAGCCTTTTGATTTTTGTGGTAACCCCTTCTTTCCAAACATGACTTACAAGATAAAACATACTTTTTTACGTTGTTATAGAGACCTACCCAAAAAAAACTTTGACGTACACGGTGTAAGGTACGAGACAGGCCAGCATGGGCGACAGTTTTGTTGTCATGACACAAATGCAATACTTCTTGGATGAGGGTGTGAGGCACAACTAAACGAACGTTCTCCGAATTACTATTTAAAGGCTGACAAACAATAGCATTTTGCTGAAAGAAAAATTTATTGGATCTTTGAATATAAGGAGACTCATTATTGAGGCAAGCAGCAATCTTTTGACAAAAGGGGTCAGATTTTTGAAGCCTAATGATATCTTGCATAGGAAACTTAGGAATTTGAAATGAAAAAGGTTCGGAATTAAGAGTATTAAGTTCACGCGAAAGAAAATCTGCCATTAAGTTAAGACGACCAGGCTTGTGAATAATTTTATAATCGTATTGTTGCAGGGACATAATCCAACGAGCAATACGTGAAGTGGGATCTTTTAATTTAAACAACTGCGAAAGAGATTGCTGGTCACAATATACAGTGAAATGAGAACCGTAGAGGTACTGTTTAAAATGTGTTATGCCAAAAACAACAGCAAGAGCCTCCTTTTCCACAACTGAATAATTAACCTCGGCAGGAGAAAACTTTTTTGAAGCAAAACAAACAGGATGTTGAAACCCTGAATCATCTTCTTGCACTAAGACCACGCCCATCGCGTGTTTGCTTGCATCAGTGCAGATTCAGAATGGTTTGGAAAAATTTGGCAAGGCCAAACAGGGAGACTGGGTTAAAGCAAGTTTTAAACGATCAAAGGCATCCTGTTCAAGATCTCCCCATGCAAACTTACAAGTATCCTTCGTCAAATTAGTAAGAGGCAATGCAATATTAGAATAATTAGGAATGAACTTTCTGTAAAAACCCGTTAAACCAAGAAAAGATCGAACTTGCTTTTTAGTACGAGGAACATTTGCTTTTAAAATAGTGTCTAAATTTTTTGGATCAGGCATAACCTTACCTTGTGTTACACGATGGCCTAAATAAGTTATTTCATCTTTTGCTAAAGTACATTTCTTAGGTTTGAGCTTCAGATTGGATTGTTTTAACTGTTCAAAAACTAATTCTAACCTGTGAACATGTTCCTCAAATGACTCTGATGCCACAACTACATCATCTATGTACACTCCTATTTGAAAGTCGGAGAGACCGGACAACACCACTGACATGAGTCTTTGAAAACTGCTACTCGCATTGCGCAAACCAAAAGGCATCCGGCAAAAGTGGAAAAGGCCTTCCTCAGTGGCAATACCCGTTAAGTATGCATCATCTGGATGCATGAGCATCTGATGGAAACCCGAGGTGAGATCAAGGGAAGAAAAGAACTTTGCACCTGACAGGAAATCAATCATTTCTTGAAGATTAGGCAAAGGAAAGTTATCGGGGATGGTCTTGGCATTTAACTTTCGGAGGTCAGCAACGAGGCGAAAAGAACCATCCGGTTTCTTGACAAGAAGCACTGGGGCAGCATAACTACTCGTAGAGGGTTCAATTATACCAGCATCCAACAGTGTCTGAATTTGTTTACGCATTTCGGGCTTAAGATGGTATGGGACACGATAAGGTTTTGATCTTACAGGAACGTCATCGGTTAAATGAATGCGGTGTTTAATTATTGAGCAAGCACCTAAGTCAGAAGGAGTAAGAGAAAAAACAGACTTATATTTGATAAGCAAGGATTTAAGGGTCTCACGCTGCTGATCGTCAAGGTGGGTTAAGTCAATATCTTTTGCCCATAGGCTAAAATCATCTTCCTTCTCTTCTTGTCCCTCAACAACATTAACAATTTCATCAGGCCTTTCAATATTTACAGGAGTTACGTAGACAAGCTTCATATTTTTATTTAATTGAATAGATTCAGAAGTAAAATTAATGACCTGAACCAAACATTGGAGATCTTGAGAAATTTTAGAAACAGCGTTGGCAATTAAATACGAATCAAAATTTAAATTAGGATTAGGTTCTAACAAAATGTCTTGGCCAATAAACGAAGAGTCAACATTATTTACATTTACATGAAAAAGTTTTTGAGAAAAAGGCGGCACAGTAACTCTTATTGGTAGGCTTCCGAAAAGAGAAAGAGAGGACACTTGACAAGGTTCAGTACTCGTCACTGGGACAGATAACTGAGTATTTTCAGGCTGCTCATGCCGCCAGCTGACACACACATCCTTATTACTTAAGAGACAGTCATGACAATTTAAAGTAAAGCCAGCTTTTACTAAAAGTCTAATCCAATTATAAGATAAAAATTTGGAGATAAAATACCACGAGCAACTAAAAATTTACAATCAAAAGACTTATCAGAAATAAATAAATTGGTAGCGATTAATTTTTCAGTATTGATATCTATACCGGTTAGAGCTCTAAGTTGAAAATTTGGACAATTTAATTCCTTAGCATCTTTCAAAACTTCAGCTACATGGCTGGAAATTACATTTACTGCAGCTCCACTGTCTATGAGAGCACGAAGTGAAACGTCTTCAATTTTAACACAAATTATAGGTAAATTAGCTGGCAAAAGGGACATATCAATGAATGGATCTACACGGGGACTCGTGGAGTGTTGCGATCTGGTACAAACTCCCCCCTCAATTAGTTTGGGTTCCTACTGGATTCATCACTTGTACTCTGAGCTTGCCTTTGATTTGATGTTGACGGGCTCTGATTTGCATTAGCAGAAGCTTGTGCTGCCATATCTCGCTCCTTTTTTCTACAGACCAGACTAATATGACCCACTTTTCTGCAATAATAGCAGACAACTGAACGCTGAGATTGTGGAGCATAAGGCCTATGTGGCAAAGAATTCCGTTGGCCCTGTAACGATGCAATTTGCACCTTCATTTCTTCCATTTGTTTCGTCAAAAGCTCCAATGATTTTGCATACTGATCCGTAGTGGATCGAAAAATCTGCGCTAACTCACTGTCGCTAGTGGTAGGTCGTGCACTAACTACATTAATGTCCGAGGCATAAGATTGAAGTGCCCGCTCAACACGTTTGGCCAATTCGGTGGCCTCCTGAAATGTTTTTGGGTCCGCTATCACTACTTGAGCACGAATGTTTGCGGCTAACCCTGCCTTGAATTGTGAGAGAAGCATGTTGTCACTAAAACGTTTCGGAATTTCTTCCCCAGCTGAAGACTTAAGAGCCTTTTGCGCGATACCCTCTAGCCTGCTAGCAAAGTCCCTTACAGTTTCGTTTAAATTTTGTTTGCAGTTTGTAAGGTTCTCTATTTGTTGAGCTACGTCACTTGACTCTGCAAAATGGCCCTCAAAACGTGCCCTAAATTCCTGCAGGGACTCAAAAGTAACCTCTCTCAAAGTGGAGGCATAGAATTGAAGAGCTGAGCCCTCAAGTTTCAATTTCGCCACTGCGATGGACTGTGCGTCAGTCCACGACGCCAACGGTGCTATCTGCACCAGGTAATCAAAAAAAATAGTCACGTTGTTACCATTTAAATTAGGTAACATAGTAATGAAAGAGGGATTTGGAAAGGCAGTGGCATTGCCACTGTTACCACCCGAATTAGGCATGACTTAAAAAAATTTCTAACACTCACTGCAAAATTTTAGAAGATATGGAAAAGTACATTTATGAATGTCAAAATTTTAGTTCGGTTTACTTCGACAAAACACACAAGGGTAAAAGGGCAAGGGCCTTCACGGCACCATTTTGTGGTGTTGTTTCTATTTGGAACACCACAGTTAAATTTCACAGTTAAAGAAAAAAAAAAAATCAGCAATGCGTTGTTTTGAATGATGACAATAACCCAGGATTTTTCTTGCCGCCCTTAGTGTAGATCGTTGTCAAAGCAAAGAGAACCAAAAGATGGGATTGAAACATTTTATTTAACCAATTAACATATTAGATCCAGAAAAAAAAATATTTAAACACAATATGCAGCACAATGAACACTTTAACAATTTAAGTAAGTCTCAGCAGCAATTAACAATGAACCGTGAATTAAAAGGTGAAATTTACACTCACATCTAGGGCGCAACTCACAGCCCAATCAAATCAACCACAAAAGACTTTGATCAAATTAACACCTGCTCCAGTGCTGCAAAAGAGATCAGGCAGCACTCATAGATGTTGGTAAAAAAAAAATTTAAAACCCCTGGGTACCCATGGTTGCAAACCAAAAATTTAAATTCAGTAGAAAATCATGTTTTGCTTGAAATTCACAATTTACAAAATTTTAGCATAGATGCTACTGTTGTAAGGGTATTAACACTTTAAAGAATGGTACATTTCAACAAAATACATTCAATCCCTATTTTATAATTTTACAGGAAGACCGGTGGTCAAAAGAAATTTAAACAAAAAAAAAATAAATAATATCCTTAAAAGGAAATAAAATGACACCTTAACAAAAGAAAAAAAAAAGGGGGGGGCAGATGACGCGAAGTCCACCATTTTGAGACAGCATGAGAAGCAGTAATTCACTTAGATCATGGTAGAAAAAGAAGGATCAAAATCTTCTAGTCAGTCCGGAGACTCGGGGCTAGGCCCACATTGCAGACACCCGTCTAAAGGCGCCACTCACGGACTCGCATTATAACAAGAGATTGATAAGCACAGAAACATCTCACCATTACATGGGCGCTGGCGGCTTGGCGATTAGATGGGAGCACAGAGGGCCATGTGCTAATCAGCGACACAGTCGGCGGGGGCTGGAACGTGCGTCGGCCTAGCAGGTCATCACATCCGCGCTCCTTTATCTGTTGTGCTTGGTACGCATTCAGCGGCCGGTAGACGAACAGTAAATCATGGCTATCTCTTCACGGTGGGGCAGATCGCGTCAACTTGGGTGTCGAGGGTCTTTCTTCAGTAATCAGGTCATCCTGCACGATTTGTCAAGTCAACCCAAGGCTGGGCTGAACTTGAGCTCTCAAGAGCAAAAAAAAAAAACACCACCACCTAGTCAGGACGTTCAAGCTGAAACTGCCCAAAAATCGCGCGCTTGCCTCTCCTCCTCACTCCGGAACCGCCACCCTCAGCCAATCAGAGCCAAGAGTGCCCCTTAAGTCATTCCGGGATAGTCCGACCTGGACCGCAAGAGGGGAAGAAAAGGAATGTTCTTGAACAATTTCGGAGGAAAAGCGCGGGAAAGATAGCGTCCTCTCCGAGATCTGATGTAACAGGCACAGAAAATGATGCAATTTCACAGGGAGATGCCTAACCGGAGAAATAAAGTAATAAAAAAAAAGGAAAAGCAGGATTACGGGAAGTTACGAAAATTAATTTAAAATAAAAAATCCCATCAAAACAACTTTAATGAAAAGGGAGATATGAAGTATAGCCACTATATTTTAAAGTGCTGATTACCCACAGAACGGCAATTAAAAGGTAAACATTAATTTTAAACACCCTGAAGGCAAAAAACGACTGGTGAAGAGAAAATTTAATCACAAAAAAAAGTAAACAAAAAGAGAAAACTTTACACTGCCAAAACAAAATAAATACATAACAGCCCCCCAAAAGTAAGAAATTACACAGTGGTTATTTAAATTTTTAACTAGAAAGATCTTAAATTACTAAAACGTTCTGGGTAGAGGTAAATTAAATTAATCATTAACCAAAGAAAAGTGATAATATAGTGACAACACCACAATGGTCTATTGGATTGTATTTTGTTTATTGGCCTAAATGATACTCTACTTTCCTTAGCCTCTTTACATGCTTCAGAATTTTCGTTAGGGTGTTTAATTTCTGGTAATCTTCTTACTGCTTTTTTTCTACTCGTATTAATCAAGTACTGATAATTTATATGGGCGAACCTTTCGTTCCATAACTCAGCTAATTCAAATTCCTTATTTTTATAACGAGCTTTGTTAAAACTTAAATTTACTTCATTTTGAGTATTATACATTCTTGAACTTAATCCCTCATAACCAGTAAATGATACAGTCCTCCTTTCCTTTTAGCAAAAAATAGTTTTTGCCATTTGGGATTATACACCCATATTTTTCGTTTTGTTCCGACGAAATGAGCTCCTGCATTTTCTAGCCTTGCACCAGACAACAGATTCCTCCTTAGTTTAGGATTATACAACACATCCCTTAATATAATTTCATTTGTATTACCATTGATACCAACTGTGAACTTAATTGTACCTCTCCCCTTAATGTCGCTATCAGTTCCTCCTATTCCAGTAGACATTTTTATGTTTTGAGTTTCTTCGAAGTCTAAAAAAAAATCCTTATTATTTGAAAAGTGTGTTGTAGCTGCTGTGTCTAACACCCAACCATATTTTTCATTAATATCGTTAACTTGATTAGCTTCATTTTGAACATAATTTTCTATTAATGATACTTTGTACCTATCTTCAAATATACAGCTAATAAGGCTAGCTTCATGATTTTTATTTGCTTTATTCTTTTGCAATGTGTTCTGTCCCCTCTTGTTATCCCAAGACGAACGGCTAATATTTTCTTTTATATTCCAATTGGAATTAAACTTGTTGCGATTATAAAAATTTCCTCTATCTTGCTTATTCGCGCTTGCATAAGCATTAAATATCTGAATGCTACTTCCATTATCTGCCTTTACCTGGCTAAGTCTACTTTCTTCGCGAATTAATTCATCTCAGATTTTATCAATTGTAAAATCTTTATCCTCCTAGTGATAAATGCTCTGTACTATTCCGGCATACTCATTAGGTAAATGCTGTATCAACTGAAATCCTTTAAATATATTGTCTATAGTCTGACCAGCGGCTTCTAAGTTTTTAATACTTTGCTTAATCTTCGACACAAAGAGACCCATTTCCTCCCCTTCATATCGAATTGAAAAAAGCTGATCTAAGAGATTTATTATGCGTGCTCTTGTTTTGGGTTGAAATTATTTTTCTAAAATGTCCCAAGCTTCTTTCCCATCTGCATACCTGCCAACCTCCTTAAGCCAAAAACAGGAAGACTCTGGTTGAAATAACAGCTAGATTTCACAAAAAAAAACAGAAGATAAAAATAAAATTAAAAAAATATTTTAAGAACAGAAGTCTGTTTCCCCCAGTGTATATCACCATTTCTTTTTTTTTTTTTATTAGTATTGTATAGAAATAAAACAAAATTAAATAGCAATAGAAAAGAGCGTACCTGATTTTTTTTTATATATAAAATGAAAAAAGATGGAGTATTTTCACAAAAATAAAAAACAATTAAATAAATGTAAAATTGACTTTATTTTTAACCAAAGTATGTTGAAAAATAAACAGATTAGGATTTTTTTTTTAATCTTGTTCAAAGTAGCTTTTTTAGCTTTTACTAATAGTTCATCAGAAAAATGATTTTCAAGTTTTAGTTTTCAATACTAACAAATGTTCTAATGATGAATCACTGAGGGAAGAACGAAATGAAGTTCTGCTAACTATCAATGAAAGATTTGCTTACAAATGGATGCTTTGACCTCACTCATACTACAGCATTGTGCTGTTAGCTGTTGAAATGATTACCTTAATAAATTATTTTGAAATAGAATTATTAATTTACAATTTTTTCGAACAGTTTGTAATACAATTTAATATATCGACTAAAAATTTAAAAAAAACAGAAGATTTCATCTTCTGGCAGAAGACCAGAAGATAGCTTAAAAAAACAGAAGTCTTCTGTCAAAACCAGAAGAGTTGGCAGATATGCATCTGTCATGTGGTGAATGAGGGGTGTATATTCAGACTCAATGCCATAATAAATAGTCGAATAAGCTTTATCACGTGTAAGATTATGATCTTTAATTTCCTTACACGTTGCAGTATCACTAAGTTTTGGTTCGGTACCTTCTATAAATGACCATGAGCCCTTGTCCATTAATGCTACGTTAATGTCAATTTTCCACCTTTGGTAATTATTTCCATTTAAGGATTTTAAACGTATATCGTTACTAGCCATCTTACTAAGCTTTCAAATACACATATGAAGTATAAATAAAATTTACTTAAACTATAACACATCTACCCACTATACATTTCTTCAAATTTCTTTTCAAGTAATAAATTACCACTTTCATAGAATCACTGGGCTTAATTCACTGTATGGCCCCCATCTCAAATCATTTAAGACTAAATGCAAGGTTCGGCCATTGTGCTCGGCCCATAACCCTGTCTTGTAACTTTCACAAATGGAAGAAATAAAATGAGACCATACTCAAATATCCAGCTCATAACTAATACTTTTATTAACATACTTATGCTGCTGTTTACAACTTCTTTTCATTATCAGGCTGGTGAGATACACAATATTCAATTCCAGCGAATTTGTGTAGATATTTATATAACTGAAAATAACAGGCCCGCACATAAGGCAGAAGAAAAGGTAATGATGCTGCTGAACAGCCAGAAAAATTTGCATATACCCATCATTTCGACAGAAAGCTGGTTGGCGTAAACGAATGCACCACGGGAGGAGGGAAATTTGCATTTAAATACCAACTAATTAAGACTAAATGCAAGTTAATATCCATTCCTCCCCTCTTCTCCACTTTGCACTCCTTTACTCAAAAAATAATAATGATCTCTTCCAAGGTGTTTATAGTGTTGCGTAATTTTTACTGCAATCCATTTTGTCAAACTACTCTTCTGGAACTTCTTGCCTAAGAGTTTGAGTGGAAGTGATAGCAATACTTTCTTTCATTTCAGAAACCTCACTCAAATAACTACCTGATATCTCTCTATATAAAGGAAGATTCCCTGACTGAATGACAGATGTGTCAGTAAAAGAAAAAAAAATAAAATGCTGTTGAATTGTTACTATTGAACTGTTAAATTATAAATAGAAAACCCAAGTTAGTTTTCCCTTGGTCCTTCCCCAGCCATATACTTGTTCTGTTGTGTTAAAGTTGACACATAAGTTCCTAAGTGTTTTGACATAAGCCTGACAGTTTTAAAGTACCTAAAATTTAATGCAAAGAAAAATAAAATGTCTACTACTCATTTATTAACTATTAAGTATTAAATATAAACTTAAAGTAAAACTAAGCCCTTTATTAAAATAAAATACTAAGTCAATAAATAAACTACAGTTATTTCTAATATGTAAACAAACCTTTAATGTTGCTAAGCCTAACTCAAATTGAAATAGCATACTGATATAACTCTTAATGCAAACTTTAATCAAACTTCAAAGAATCACTAAATGCAAACATAAGTTGTATCTAAGTGCTTAAAACAAGTACTAAGCACCTGGTAGGGACAGCCAGTAATTGGCTTGTGCTCTAGAAGACACTGAGACTGTTATTCATTTGTTGTTGTTGTTGCAATGTTCAGGTGAACTGCTTAGCAATATCTCATTTGCTTATTTGTTTTACTTGGTTATTTTTCTTGACTATATTATAATAAAAGTAAAATTGACTGTCAGGACTGTATATACATAGTGGGGTGTATATTCACTCAAATGCTGTGTGAGCAAGCAGCTCTTTATGGCAAGATGTCATTGTTTGTTTATTTTTGGAACTTGTAAGTAAGATTTTAAAAGATAATTAAAGTGAAATTGTTTTTATAAAACTTTGTCTTTAATGAGTTCATATATCCTAATCCACACCTCTGTCAAGATGATCATCGCCTAACCAAATCTACCTGAGATACAGACATGAAATTTTAGGAGCTTATAACTTTTGTGCTCAAGGCGTCATTTAAGAAGCGATTTTTAAAAATTCGAACCCAGATAAGGTGGCGACCCAGAACGTTCTTTTCACATTTCCCTTCATATCTCAGGAAGAAAATATAGATAGCTCTAAAATTCTTGCTTTAAAATGTAACTAACAAAAATACCTGAAAGTCATTTTCAGGTTTTTTTTAGAATTCGCATCAAAATGGGGATAAGGGGCACAAAATGTTGTTCCCAAATTTCCCATCATATCTCAAAGGGAAATAGAGATAGCCATAAAATTCTTGCTTTAAAATGTAGCAAATACAAATGCATGTCATTTTCAGGGTTTTTTAGAGTTCATATCCAAACTGGTCCAAGGGGCCAAAATGTTATTTTTATATTTGTCTTCATATATCAAAGGAAAATGAAGATAGCCATAAAAAATCTTGCACTAATGTAACGAATACAACTTCATAAAAATCTTTTTCCAGGTTTTTTAAAAATTGACCTTAATAAAGTGTAGTTGACAAAAAAAAAAAGTGTTTTTCACATATTTTTTAGCTTTTGAATGCTGTTAATTTCAGACAACGGTTTTTATCCACCTGGTAAAAGGGCGGGCAAATCATGTTCCGAGGGTTGCCAGATTAAATGTGAAGTCTTTAACATTTACCATTTTTGGAGATTTGTCGTAAAGTTTGGCTTAAAAGAAATAAGTCCCTGAATGGATATCTTCCATCTTTGTCTAGTGCCCCACCAGTGGTCGAGCGCATAGTGCACTGAACTGGGAGACGGAAGGGGCCTGGTTCAAAACCAGGTTGTGTCTGCCAACATAACCGTTCAGAGTTATATGTGGTTTCCAAAACAAGTGATTTCAGATTATTACTAGCCTTTAAAAATTTATTAATATCATTGTTCAAAGTTATTGTACACAAATCTGCCAACATGGTCGGCAACTTCTTGTTATGTGAAAACCTCGACCGTAACGGCTCCCAAAACAAAACATTGCAATTGACTGCTATGGGCAAATGTAACCAAAATTTAACCTTTCTCTGACATGCAGAGTAAATACGGGTTAGTACCTCGCAGGAAGACCCCCATGGAGGGACGTCATCCCTCAGCTTGAGCCCATGTGTAGCTGATTGGCCAAAATCAGAAAAAACAACCATCTTTGTTGAGAAATTTCCTAACCCTACTGTTTATTCAATTAGAATATTGGTGTCTATATTCGTGTAAATAAAGGTGAATATGATTGGCAAGGATTTTAAAACAGTTTTAGTTGGTGATTTTAACACAGATTTCAATTTTGAAGAACAAGAAAACAAATACGGCACAATATGCTTAATATTTACTTATTTTCCATTTGTATTTGTTGATTTAACAATATCCATTCCGTGCGAAGAATGGGTGCATCAGTTAGTATAAAGATAACAAGATGCTTTACAGTGTGCACAGGTTAGTAATGCACTGCATTGCTGTACACTACTACCCTGACTTGAGCAAGGCCGTGTGTAATCTTTATTGCCACTCCATTTTAGTCAAGCACCTGATTCACACCCCTTTGTCTGAAATCCACTGCCCCCTCCTCCCAGCAAGAGAAAGTGTTCCTTAGATAACCGTGGTTAAAAGTGTAACAAAATACATATGAAATGGCAACACATAAGTTGAGAACAACCTGCTATATTCTTGTTTTATGAGGAAAATGATGACAATTTTAAACTGGAAAAAAAAAGTTGAGATGAATTAACACATTTTATTTCTCCAGGTGCACAAAACATGCGTCTACAGTGAAATAAGTTTACACGAAAACGCTTAACATGAAAAATCGGTTAACACGAAATGACACAACAGTCTGGAAAGCAAAATATGCAATTTAATGCATTTATGTTCTTTTAACACGAAACAAAAATCGTTTAACACGAAAAAAAGTTTTTTTAAATTTTCAGTGGCATGTTTGCGACAAGTTACTAGAACGTTTTTTTGGAAAATAAATTTTATTTAAATTCTGGGAAATGGTTTTTCTACCTTTTGTCATCCTATGAAGTATAAATAACATCATCTATCATGTCTCCCCCCCTCCTCCCTCCCCCTAATGAATAGAATTCTTATCTGTATCATAGTATCGGCGATTGGTGGGAATGCACTTTCTTCAGCATTGTAAGAAGTGAGCCGACATTTAACGAAATATTTGGGAAAGTCTCATTACTGGACTGCCCAACAATATCAATAAATGAATATGTTTCATTACATAATGATGTAACTACAGCACCGATTATGACAGAAAAGAGATTTTGGTTATTGCTCAAAATCCAAATGATTCTGTTGATTCCGATGACGAATCTGACAATAGATTAAACGATGCAGTTCCCGTCCCCTCTACTTCAGAAGTGCGAAAAATGATAAACAGTGTTCGCAGTTATTTAAATATGCATTCTAATGGAGAAATGAATAAAACTATGGGTGATCTTGAACAATTTGTGGACAAATATGGCTCTGAAAAATACATTTCAAAAAAAGATAACTGATTTTTTCTCCCCAAAATAATATTTTTTGTAATTGCTTTTCATCCCAATGAATGCAACCTACTTGTTGTTTAACAGGAAATCGATATAAAGTATAAGAACATCAAAAATACCGTGAGCTTTGTTCTTTTTTTTATGAAACTTTTAACACGAAAAAATATTTTGGTCCCTTCGATTTTGTGTTAAACATTTTTCAAAGTATTTATACTTATTTCTAATCTCGGAAGTCTTTTTCATTGCCAAATCAGATATCCTTTTTTCAAATTAATTGAAAATTTTAAAACCAGCCATTTTCTTGTGTGTCACACCCTCTGCTGGCGTCAACCAGTGTGGTCCCCCCCCAATGCGAAGCCACTATGTTGCAGAAGTCGGGAGAAATTTTTACTATTTCTTAAAGGATCCCCATAAAGCGTGAAATACTAAAGGATGCTATATAGGGGTAACTAAAAGAAAAATCAAAGACCGTAAAAATGAACATGTTAACAACAGTAAAGTTAATAAAAGAACACCGCCTTATTACGCTTAGCAATTAAAGAACCAATTACAATAGACTTTGAAGGAATCAAGAAAATAGCAAATTTCAACAATAGATCATATGCTTATATACGAGAATCATTAGAAATATCAACTACAGAGGGCAGCATCAACGGCATAATGCAAGCAGGCATTGATGACATATGCAATAACGTCATACAGTGAAAGATTCAACGGGGGCAAAAAGAATGACTAGGTGTGATGCCATTGCTGAAGAGTGGCAGACAAGACTGAAGGTGACTGTGGAGATGCGGTCTATATATGTATTTCTTTCAGGGGAATTGCTCATAGTTACATCATTGATTAATAGCTATCTATTTTTTTTTAAATTCAAAGAACATTGTTTGCTCTTAGAATTCTATACATATTTAAAATAAATAAGTTTATTTTATTTTCTTTATTTATATATTGGTAACCCTGAAAATTGCAGTTTATTCATAAACATTAAAAGTTGCAACTAAAAATCACTGATCTACATTAGCATACATAGTTGTTTGTTGGTGCAGTATTCTGTGGCTTAATCATTACTAAGTTCATTGTTTTTTTTTTTAATTTCAAGAAATTTCTTATTATAAGCAAATTTATAACGCATATTAATTTTCTAGTGATACAAGTTTTCCAAGACTAGGACAATTAATCATGGATTATGATCCCCCAATGAAGAAATTATCTGAAGAATTCATTCCTCATTCGAAAGTCAGTACACTATTATTCAAAAATTGCTTTATACTGTGAACTATTTATCATTTTTTCAGGTAGAATTTTACTTTTCATTAGTACTAATTAAGCAATATTTTATTTTCTCTCTTTAGTTGGTTTTTGATTTCCTTAACCCCTCTTAAAAGAATAATTAAAAAAAAAAAAGTGAATTTTTTGACTAACTGCAATCAACTCGTACTAAATGATCTCAATGTAAGCGGGTAGAAGATGCACTTCAGATGTAGAAAACTTTACATTAGTTTTTCTTCATAGTGCTAAATACATTAAATTTTTGCCTTCTTGAAAATTAAATGATTAGGATAAGTGATCTGTATTATTATTATTATTAATATACTTTTATAGGGACTTAATTAAACTGTTGTTGCCACTATAGAATGATGCATAATGGCAAAGAAACATATTTTACTCAGTAAGCTTTTGTGTCATCCTACGGATAATTTTATGTTCTGTAGAATTACATTTTTAAATCTACATAAAGCTGTATAATAGTTTTGATTTCAAAGACTGCTAAGTTTTACTTGATTTAAATGGATTGTTTTTTGATATGTGAAATAAATCGATTCAAATTGATGATTGTTTTGGAAAAATAGAGCTCTTAACAATTGAGAAAGAAAATGTAAGACTGGCTTCTTGTAGAGCTCATTGAATATAATTGAAGTATGATGTGCACTTATTTAATGATTGTTGATCATTCATAACTATTAAAATAGATCTTCTATAAGATTATAAAATTATGGACTGATATTCGTAATATGTATAAAGGAGGAATTTCATATATAGTTTTATAAATATCATTTATAAACTTTAATTCTTATAAAAATGTATCTTAAGTACTTATTGTTCTCTGTAGTTATTATTTCAAGCTTTAATGTCCTTACAACAAGTTTTTCCAAGAAGAAATTTGACTGTTGATGACTGGAGAAAGAGCCAAATGCTTAGTCTTGTTGCAAGTCCTTCTCAGATGCTTAATCCTGCTCAGACTGAAACGGTATTTATGTACTAGATACTCTAATATGTAAGGAGGGTTTCTATTATACTTAAAATAATAAAAATATTTAAATATCCATAAAATTCTTCTAATCAAAACAATACATAATCTGTACCATTTATACTGAACTGATTCAAATTTAAAATCTTGTATAAAATTAGTACACAATAATACTTTGTACAAGATTCTTTTCAGAATTGAGCAACATTTAATTTTACTTGAAAACTTGTCTTTGATGAATTTCTAATTCCATTCTCTGATGACATTAAAAAAAATACTTCACAGTGAGGAGGCAAGTAGTGGTGTATCTTAAATAAAACTAGAACAACATTACAAATTCTAATCCATTTATTTAAAACTAAAAATTCATAATAAAACCATGCGTACCCAACCAGGCAGCTTATCACTTAGCAAGTGACAAAAATCTAGTGAAAACTCAAATTGCAGTCATACATATTAACATTAATACAAAAAATACCATGTGTGTATGTGATGCAGTTAATCACATATTTATAATTAATTTTCTTACAGTTAATTCACACATTTAAATTACTACTGTTTTCCCTTCACCTATTCTAAATTTAATACTCTTTGCCATTTTTAAATCTCCCATCTCTCCATAATGCTATTTAACTTTTTCTTAAATTACTTTGGTTTTAGCATTATCAATACAATTTGTTGGTGCCTTTCGTCTGAGAATTTATTTTATTTTATTCGTTCCCACGGGGCTTTGCATAGGTTACATTTAATACTACATAATAATTTTGCATAGGTTACATTTTATCTCTATTGATCCCCCCTGTGGCGTGGCACATTTAAATTTTAGCATACGCATCTAAAGCCCAACGTTTCTTTCAATTTTTACAATCTGGCGATTTATTTGGCGGCAGTTCCTTTTAGCGCTCAGCTCGATTGCCAGGTTGTCTTTCAGTTCTCTGACCTTTTTTAACACACTTCATGCTTTGATCTCTGCCCAACAGGTCACGTTTCTTATCGCTATTTTGCCAGCCACCGCACTAACCTTATATAACCTGTAATTATTGATAATGTCAATAAAATATCTCTATCGGCATGGAGTTCCCGGTTGTTGCTTAAATTCCACTATAAGTTAAAATAGCATAAATTACTTTTCGCAAAATATAAAATGTCTCCCACTGGATTCTACACCACAGTGTATGCTGCGGAAGTTGGAACCTCTCACTCAGGAATCCCTTTGTGCCCCTTCTTATTAGGCATACAGACAAAAACTATCGATATCAAAACGGCATCAGAAATGTCTTTGAGGGTAGTGAAAAGTCAAAGTGGAAAAAATACATAACAAATGCTGCCCCTTTTCTAAAAAGAAATAAATTTTGATAACTATCAAAATAAATACATCTTTCTATAATATTTTACATAATAACTTAATATTTGAAAATGTCATGCATATTCAACATTTATAAGTACATTTAATTACTTTTATACTTATATACCACAGGGCATTTATGATACAGAAAGGGCAAGACAGTATCTAGTTTAAACTTAAAATACACACAATAAACATACAAAGGTACATTATCAAATTAAACTGCACTCCAAAAAACATACATAATATAGCCAAGAGCAAATAACTAAGAGGAATTTTCTACTTAGTTCATGAAGGAGGAAAAAAAAAAAAAGTAAATTATATTTTATCCATAAATATGCCCTTAGAATTTCAGTAGTTTATGTTTTGTAATACATTTTGTTAACATGTCAGCAATGCTCTTGTCAGCACGTACATAAATGAGTTCTTTAACTTTGGTGCTGATTAAGTCATGTATAAAAAATAGTCTTGCCCGTTGCTTTGTTGTCTATAGTAGTCTAAAAACCGGATTGTGGCCATATTACCAACATAGATTATAAGAGCCAGCACCACATTCGAAACACTTTTCATAGTGGCATATTCTTTAATCACTTTAGATAACCACAAAAGTGTTGAAAAGAAACACGAAGAAATGTTGAACAGTATTAGCTAAGCAGTCATTAGAATTACTTGTCATGGACGTATGGAGACAGACCAAAACCACAGGTAGAGGTGAAGAAAGGTATTTTTTTTCTGTAATAGATGAATTTTCTCAAGGTAGCTGTTTATCCCATTAAAAATAAATCAAGCTTATTTAAAATTTTAAAACTACACATAACTCATGCAGAAATAATTTTAGATAAAAAGGTTAAAGCTATCCAGTCGGATAATAGTAGTGAGTTTGATAATGAAACAAACAATTTTGAGAGAAAACGGTATCAAACATGAACGTACTAACACTTATTCTCCTGAACAGTACGTGATTTCAGAGATTAATCAAGCCATAGTTAGTGTAGTACGCAGAATTTTTTATGAAAGTAAATTAAATCAAAATTCTTGGCCGAAGTCGCCCTTTCCTTTACTTACACATGGAATTGGCGTATTTCATAAGAAGCAAAATATAACTCCTTTAGGTGGGTATCTGCCATCTGTCAAGCATTTAAAGCCTTTTGGCACAACTGCATATATAGATGTCCCAAAACAACTCAGAAATAAATTTGCAAAGAAGGTTGTTTTAATCGGCTATGCTTTTAAACTAAAGGATACAGAATTTGAATTCCAGGTGAAAATATAAATCTCTGAAACTATTAAAGTTTCCTTTAAAGAATGTTATAGGAACAAAATGCCACAGGTGATGTGAGCTGCGTGTATGGTCGGCATGTGCAACTCAAGACTATAATAAAAAGAGATGCAATTTAAGACATTCGCTGCATGCCTCGTAAATAGGGCAACACGCTGACATTATCGCAGAAACAGAACGATCCTCTGCAGGCAGTCTTCAACAGTTGAAAAATGCACCGAAAAACATTTTCATGGATGTGTATTCATTTGGATCACTCTTTTGGTAATGTAAACATATAGAGAAAGGTAAAGAAATGTAGCAATAACTTTTTAACTTCATACATATTAATGAAGTAGATAAGAGGAAACTAAGAGTCTGCAGTTGCCATATTGGATTCTTCTTTTGGCAAATGTGTGTTATATCAGTAGCTCAGCTTGTATGGTGCAGTGGTGTGGCAAGGTACAACTTGACATTAGCTGACACAGAGTGTTTGGTGATAGTATTTGACATCAGTATTGATGAAAGCGAAAGATCCTTTTAACACTTTCAGATCTGAGCTATTTTGACCATACATCTCCCTGTGGACTGAGAATTTTTGGTACTTTTCATGAACTTTTAAAAAATACCTGGCAGATATGTATTTGAAATAATTTATTTTTATAAACTTCTAACTGTTTTTATTCATAATTAAGGAACTATATAAATATGCTAAGAATTGCTTTTTTCAATAATTTCTCATTAAATATTATGTTTTAAAGTAAAAAAAAAAGTTCTATATAAGAAAACATAATTTTTTAACAAAATTTTACAGACTTGAATAAAAACTTACTCAAATGTTATAGAAATGCCTAAAAATAGGTTTTATTTGTAAATACACATTATTTAGTAAAATTTGGTTTTGTATGGTACATTTCAAAGCATGGATTAGCACAAAGAGCAACACCACAAGGTTCACAATAAATACAAGTTTCTTTCCTTAATCTTTCCCAGTTTCTTCTATCTTTGATTTGCTGCTGCAAATTTCACAAATTCTTGTAGGTTTCTCCTTTTTTTTCTGTCGATGGTATTTGCTTTGAAAAATGTCATGCAAAAAGTCTGTCAATGGTTGTTGCAGGTTAGCATTCATTCATTACTGAACCTCCTTTTTCAACCAACTGCATGGCGATTTCTCTTATAAATTTGCTCAGTTGTAGTTTTTCACCATTTTCACACTTTATTTTTCTATATAAAACAAAAGAATTTGTGATAGGCATCATTATAAGATGAAAAAATACTTTTTTCTGCCATTTCAAACATCTTCTGTCAAAAGGATAGTTTGACAACATTTGATCGCCTCTATCATCTCCTGTTTTGTTTACATTATAATCTAAAACAGCATCAGGCTTGCTCTTTTGTATTAGGCCAACTTTAAATTTTACTGTTACATCTTTTGAGAAGGCTAGAAAAAAAAAAAAAAAAAACAGGGAAGTTGAGAAATTTTTCTGCATTTTAACAGCAACTAATGCCAGATAATCGAGCTTTTACTGTACTTAAAAGTAGAAATTTCATTTTGCTTGATAACTATCTTGATGCTTTATCGCCATTCATTTGGAAGGTGGCATTTAAATTGCTACTTCAAGAAACATAAGTTAAATTTTTCAGTTATTTATATGCATTCTTAACAAACAAACAAAAAAAATTCTATTTTATAATTTATTTATCATAAATGTTGCATGAACGGTACTTATTTCAATATCGATGTGCATTAAAAACACAGTTATGAAAAATAACGGTAGTCTGCTACAGATTATCCACGGATTATCTGTCGTCACAGATTGTACAATGCAATTTTTAAAAAAAGGCTGATAAAACTGTCTGCAGATTATTGGCAGGAAATTAGGGTACATGTATGTACTATACAGAGGGTGATTTGCTGACAGACTTGCAGGGAGATGTAGAGGGTACAGAGATGGTTTATTATGTAATTGCTCCGATTTCACTCGTATTTAAATTTACTTTTATTTTGAAGGTCATTACATTTGAAATGGGTGTCATAGAATGTTTCCTGTTTATTTTAATGTTTTTCAAAAATTTAAAATACCAGCACTTCGAATTGTCATTTTTAGTTTGCATTTCCAGATATATTTTGGAACTTATTACAGGAATATGGGTGAATGGAGAATTCTAAGAATTGAATAAAAAAGAAAAAAATTTTTTTTCTCGGTAAATAAGACGATTTAACAGTTCCTCTTGAATATGTCTGTGTAAATGTCAAATAACTTATAAAATCTGTAGAAAAATAAAAAATAAATAAAAGCGCTCGAAATGAAAACAAGAACTCAATTATTTTTAAAGTAATAGTACAGTAGGGGACCCCGAATCCGGAACTTTTTCTATTCAATAATTTCCAAGTAAATATTTTTAAAAAAAAAAAGAAAAAGGAAGGATGCTTTTTTTTTTTTTTCAACTTTTATTATATCTCAGTATTACATTAATTTTAGATCTTGCAAGGTAATTTTCGGTTTCTTGTTATGTAAAAATATTCCATGCTTTTATACAAGTTTTAAAGAGGAGGAAAAGAATGTTATGCTCTTCACACACACACACTGCTTCAAGTGCCGATTCATTAATTCTCGGCTGGCGCTCCTCTGGCCGTTAAATGTAAAGATAATGTCATTTGGTCTGTTTATGCTTTTTTTTCTTTCTTCCTGTGTTGATAGTTTCGGTTGCATAATAAATCGCTAGGCAGACGATTGAAAGGGTGGGGAGTAGGGAATGCAATCCCGCACTATTTTTTGTTCTGCAGGATTTCGGGATTGAGATTTGTTGATCCCACGGGATCCCGCAATCACACAGTATTGAGATTTCATTCAACTAAACATTAATATCAATAGAAAAAAACAGGAAAAAGTAAGATTTTAAGCACTAACAAGTTTAACTTAAATAATTCATCTTATTTGATAATTAATACAACACCTTACGTAAATATGAAAATTATAGTCAGGATGTTTATAATAATATACTAGTTAATTCTTAGTTGCTAAAAAAGAAGAATGTAAAAAAGATAACGTAGAAGCACTCGTCTTCCTAGTCTCGATCTAATTTTGGTAAGAGAATACAAAAGCACGTGACTAAAGGCCTCCCTTCTCCTTTCTTTTTTTTTGTGAGAAACCCTGAAGGAGCCATACATTTTAGCATGGTTAACTGAAGTTCACTTTTCAAAGACATCACTGGTATGGTCAGCCATATGATTGGGAAGGGAAGGGGAGAGCTGAAGGGTCCTATCCCAGAAAGATACAATATTTAATGTTGAAACAGTTCTGCCTTATCGTTATACAGTACTACTTAAATTATAACAATATGGGAGCTGGGGGAGGGCTATGTCCCCTCCTTGCCAATTGGTGTGCCCCCACTATCTCTGGCTCTTATTGTTCATCTTATGCAAAAACTTTTGGCCAATTCATAATTGGGAAGATGGCTTGAAATTGTGATAAAAATAATTTCTCAGTTTTGATCCTGCGGAATTACGGTCTTAATCCCGTGGGACTAGTCCCACAAAAATTTGTGCGGGATCCCACAGGATCCATTTCCCGCGCGATCGGGATTGCATTCCCTGGAGAGAGAATCAGAAAGTGGCGCAACTGCTGTATCAGACCTACCTTGGCCCACCAATCGCGGTTTGCGGTGGATTATGTTGATAAGAAACTGTAGGACAGTACGAAAATACATTAAATGTAAAATTAAACATGCTACATATTTTCACTAAATTTTAATTGTAACGATCGTCAAATCCGTCAGAAATAATCCTTTGCTTCCAAATTTTTTTAAAGCTCTTTTACACATTTTTTTACATACTGTATTATTTTATTATTCATTTTATTATTCATTTTATTATTCTTTCTTTTATTATCATTATTTTATTATTCTACCAGCCACGATTTGTGGCTGGAAGAATTTTTCTGGGTGTGGCCATATCCAAATAATCAGCATGCAGCTCTATGCACATTGTGCAATTCAAAAATATATTTAAGCAACATGGGTCGTGGAGTCATAACAAGACATCGGAAGAGTATCATACATAGACGCAAGGAAAAACAGGCTTGCATGTCTAATAAGATTAGTGATTTTTCAGTTCAAAAGAGTACCAAATCAGGGTGTCTACCATCATGCAAAGGTCACGAAAGTCACAGAAAAGTCAAGAAATGGGAAAAAGGTCACAAAAGTCAAGAAAAGGTCAAGAAATGAAGGACTAGGTCACGATTTGCGACTCAACTACGCTTTTTCCATTTCATTCAAATTCTTAGTTTCTAATTTTTTCTGCTAAGTTCAGTCAGAGAAATTTTTTATGTATCTTTTCTTAACTTCCTTAATTTGTATTTTGATTTCACGAGTGATTTCCTGAGAAAAAGGAAGTTGATTTGTTTATCCTCTTATCAATGGTGTGTGTGGAGGGGGGCATCTGCTGAGTGTCCACTCTTCTCCCTCCCGACCTGAGGCGAGGATTAAAACTGTTCGCTGTAGCTTCTTTTTTCTTTCTTTTTTTTGTTTAAGAAATATATATTAAGTGTGTTATGTAAATTTTATTATTTTATACTATTTAAACTATGCAAAATGACAAACTTAAGTTTTTCACATGTTTATTTCCTAAGAAAACTTTAAAATACTGTTCGTTTGCTATTTATAAAATTCATTTAAAATGTCATTTACATGTTATTTAGCAGAAATCATCAAAAATGATGTCTGCCAAATAGTTGTATAGTGAACTGACAATAGTTCAATATGTCAACTGCGTGTTGTTTTACACCTTGGGAATTTCAAAAGTTGGCAAGTATGTATCTTCAAACCTTGAGAAAAGTATATCAGTTATCCACCTTCCCTCCTCAAAAAAAGGTTAAAATTGTTGGATTTAAGAGTAATTTTTTTTATCCCTTCATTCCCTGTTAAATTCAGTGTTTTGATTATTTTCCACATTTTCTTTTTTAAAAACAGTAACTTGGATTCCAATTATAATTATCACTGATCCCCATGTTTCATAGCTAATAACTTCAATTTCTCCAAAGTTTTATGATATATTATAGACTTCCATAAGTTCTGTGTTACCATAGATGTAAAGGATTTGCAATGTACAAGCTACATTGCAAATCTTTTTACGGCGATCAATGGTAAATCTTCTTTTTTTAAAATAGCAATTGGTCCAAGTTAACTGAAAGCAAACGGCTGATCAGTGAAAAAGTTGAAAAAAAAATCTCTTTAAAAATGGGCAGGGAAAAGAAAAACTCGAAGAATTTTTTAATTCATTGTTAAAATCAAAATCAGTTGTATATTTTTCTGCAAAATTTAACCAGATGGCTAAAACTTCCTCCAATCGTAGATCGCCGGATAGAACATATTCTGCATCCCTGGCACGATGTATTTTTGATATTAGTTTCGTATTTGTTATGGTCAAGAAAAAGTCAAGATAAGGTCAAGAAATCAAGCTTACTTTTTGTGGTAGACACCCTGCAAATAATTCAGCTAAAAACATAGAAACAAAAGCAGTTTCCAATGTTGTTCCTTATGAACCAGAACAAAGGACTGTTTCTATAGGAATTAAGTTCTTAAAAAAGAGAGAGTCAGAAACTCTGATAAAAGAATTGAAAGCAAAAAAAAATCCAAAATTTTGGATGATGCTCAAAAAGAAACCTTAAAAATCGAAGAAGAGATGGCAAATATTAAACTTCTCCAAAAGAAACTCTGATTTCATTTTAGTTTTGTATATATAATTACATGCAGTTTAAAAGAAAATATTCAAATTTGTTTTTATATTTTGTTGATTTATTCCAGAATTAAAAAAAAGTGTTTGTTTGCATCTTGAATCAATATGTATGATAACAGCATTTTATTTATTTATTTGTGCTCGTATATATTAAACAAAGTCAAGGAAAATTAAAAAACCAAAAAACACGCTTTAGTGATAAATTGAACTAACTAAAAGGCGAAAAATAATTCTTAATATAGAAATAAATTAATGAACGAAAACTAATATTGTGAAAAAAGCGTGGGGTGCTTTGTGCTATATTATTTGTATCATTTTTGTACTAATCGTACCGATCGATTATTCTCAAGAATTGATATATGGAGCACCCCATGCTTTTTTCACAATAATATTAGTGTTCGTTCATTAATTTATTTCTATATTAAGAATTATTTTTCGCCTTTTAGTTAGTTCAATTTATCACTAAAGCGTGTTTATTGGTTTTTTAAACTATATATTTATTTTTCACTTTTTAATTTAATTTGCTATAAAAGCGTGTTTTTTAGTTATTTTTAACTGTACTTATTTAAAATTTATTTTTAATTTTCGATATCTCTCATAAGACACAAAGGAGCACTAAGTTGGAAAGTACAAAGAGATAATTTATTTTCACTGTGCACCAGTGGCGTAGCCAGGATTTTATTGGTGGGCTGGGTATCAAATTTAAAGCTAAAGTTCAATTGTAAGCTAAGTAAACAGCCCCATTTTGGGGATGGGAGAAGCCCCCTGAGCCCCCCCCTCCGGCTACGCCCCTGCTGTGCACTAAAATCAACCTGCAGTTAAATGCTATCCTCCTCACTAAAAAGGAAAAATAGGTCTCTAATCAACAAATAAAAGCGTGTTAAAAAGAATGGCCTTAACATGTTCTTGTACTCAACTCTTCCATAATGTGATGGATGACGATATTTTGTAAAAAAAAAAAAAAAAAAAAAAAAAAAATGTTGTCGTGACCAGGATTCAAACCTGGGTTAATGCGGCCACAACGCAATGTACTAACCACTATACGATTACGGCCACAGAAAGAGTTTTCTTAAGATTGTAGTGTTTGGAAGTGTTCTACTTTCAATCAGGATAAGAAATGAGGAAATTATTTAATCCTGGCGATCCTGATCAGGATAATTTTATAAGATTATTGTATTGTCACCGGTTCTTGATAAATGTACAAAGTTTGAATTAAATCTGTCCCTTTAAAGTGGGTCAAAATCGAGTCTAAAGGAGTCGGTTACAAACATACATACAGGTGAAGCTAATAAAAGCATGTTAAAAAAAATGGTTTTGAGATATTTTTGCCAGTCAGTGTAGCTTTTGGATTTAATGATTTTAATTTACTTTTTATCTTTTCATATTACTGGAAGCAAATTACAATTTTTAAATTTTCAATCTTTCTGTTGTTAGTAATTTTTATATTAATTAGGATCTTTTATGAAGTTCACTAATTAACTGTTAACTTTATTTTCAGAAAAGTTTAGAAAGATTTTACAATTTTCAAAATTGTATCAAGTCGAGAATGTTGATGTGTTATTGATGAGAACTTGGCTTTCACAAAATAAATGTTTGACTGAGACTTACTTTTGTTTTTCATAACAAAGAGGGTTGAAAATTACATTATTAATATTAAATGTAATAGTTCAAAAATTTGCTTTTGTTGGTGACTGTAAACAAATTTTATTCCTTTTAATAACTATATTTTCAGAGTTCAGTTTTAAAAATTGTTTAAGAGGAAAATGGTTCTTTATTTTTTATAGATATACTTTTATTTCATGTACGTTGCACAATTTTCCTACAAAACTTTTTGAAAAAACAAGGTGCACATGATAAAGTTATCAGATTTCACACAAACTAGTCTTTATATTCAGATGACTAGATGTCGTCTTTTTTTTTTATAGATAGTGCTCATTTTGAAGCCTTTTTACATATTTTTTTTTTAATTTGAAAGGATACATTGATTGAAATAAGTTATTAGGTGGCCAGTTTATTTTGATCAGTCATCTTTACGCTTAAAATTGAACACTATCTTTATAAAACGAGGAAACTTTCCGCTATATATTGTCTTTAGTGTTCAACTAAATTTTATGTTTGGATTTATGAAATTGAACTACAAAATTATTAATATTAAGTATTTTTGTGGTTTTCTTATTTATTTCCCTATATGAAACATTCACATGTTGGTGCATGATACACAATGGTGATTTACATGAAAGATTATGGTATGTATATAATTAGTTCTGGAAATTTGACAAAAATCGTCAGGGAAATCGGGGGGAAAAATCAGGGAACTTTTTTTCTCAGTTTCTGTAGCCACCCTGTCATGCTTGATTTTATATAAGCAGTAACACAATAAGGATTCAAACTAAATATCTGGATTATTTATACCACTATAAAATTCATCTAACACACTTTTTTTTTCTTTCTTCTTCCATAAAACCAAATAACGATTAAGATGTTTAAACGATTCTTGAAAATGCAAACACGTAATAATTTTCTTTTTCTGTTTCAATTTTATTTTTATTCTTTATCAAAAATCAAACTAAGCAATTCAAAACACATTCCTAGAATATAAAATATTCAACATAAACACAGGATTGCCTTTATTTATTTTTTGTTTTTTCAAAACATTTTTACAAGTTTGTTATTATGAAATCTGGGACCTTAAAACTAAGGATTGTTTATCTATTTAAAAAATCAAAGTTCACACAAAAAAGAAACTCTTAAACCAAATCTTATTTATCCAAACATCAGATTATTAAAGACCTAGTGGCTTACTTTAATGTCATAATAAGAATAAAGAAAGAAAAAAAATAGTTAAAACACCGTAGCTTCATTTCCTATTTGATCATGTATGGAAGATTGTAAACAATACACTTTATTTTTATCAATGACCCTAGTATGAGTTACATTTTCATTATCAGAATCAGTATAATTGGAAACGATTGATCTTGTGATTTAATTTCCTTATTCTCATTAGTACTCATTTTGAGTTCTTGCACATAAACATACAATAATAATAAAATATACCAATCAAATACTTAATAAAAAATAATTAACTTTTCATATAGTACTTAATCACAAAAATAATCAATCTAAAATATTAAAATTTTTCTCAATTTCAAAATAAATTTTCAAGATAGTGTCACCTTTTATGTAGGCATTGAAAAGCACTAAAAACCAAAATTAACTTACATCATCACACAAATCAGAAAAATCAAAACAATAATAATTTTCATAGAAAGTTGAAAAATATTTTTTTTCCCTTTTATGAAATCAGGAGTGGAGATCTGTTGAAGGAGACACTCCATCTGGCAGAATATGCAACTGCTGGGCAGAAAAAACCAAAACTCGCTGGCATACAAGCGAGTCCTACGAGTACTCGCGATGTTGTAAGCGAGTACTCGCATACAAGCGACTAAAAAAAAAAGTAGTTCCTCTGAAAAATTCTTCTTCAGGACACAACACAACAATAGGGCATCTTTTTCTAAAGCTGGTTCAGAAGCACAAGTGAAACACAATTCTCTCCTCTGTAAATTGGAAAAAATAAAACCTCGACTTTGGAAAACTGTTTTCTCACAAAGACTGACAACACTGGAGAATTTGCTTTATGCAATCGCCTGACAGACATTCACCGTGAATGTAATGTCGATAAATGTTGATAGTTTACATACTTGGTTGGAATCTCGTGAGCTGCTTTGCAGACATCAGTTTAATTACTCACGCATCACACAGTGTAGGCAAAAAAAAATATCTGCTGCAGGTATTCCAGCCAACTCATGAAAGATATCGGCACTGGGCAGAGCAGGTGACTCGGTCGGGACCCTGGCTTAGAGCCCCGAGCTCGGTGTCATTGAGATTATGACCAGCCGCCCGCCTCATAATTGAAACCTGGCTGATGGCAGGAAAAGAAGCTGCATGAGCTGTTAGCTGTTAACTTAAACTTACCACACTTCGGGTTCAGAACATTTTTATTTCAACGGCTTTTCTTACAGATTTTTGTGGCAGCGGAGGTCACAAAGAAGTCATTCCATAAAACTTGTTACGGATTATATATGTGAAGGTCACATGGTTTATACAGTAATCACATATTCCAAAAATGGTGCACTTATTGGCTATTAAAATGCCGAGGTCTCATAGCCCTAGGAAAATTCCAATGTTTGCTGCCAGAATGTCATGTGAAAGAGGAAGATGGATTAATTGCATTTTAATAAATTTAGATCCTGATACAAATCCTTTGTTTGAAAACAAAAGTTGCTACGCCCATATAGAATTTTCAAGAATTTTATGTTATACAGGGTGTCCCAAAAAGGTGGTTACAGGCTTTAATTCTTTATCTATTAGAGATAAGCGGGTGGTGTAAATTGAAAAATATGTTCAAAATAAGGTCAGGAAGAAAAATTTCCTCTTGCCAATTCTCAAAAAGTTATGCTTTTTTAATTTTTATACGACCCCCGTAAAAAAAAATCTTCAATTAGAGGGTTTTTTAATTTAAAAAACCCTCCTTTTTATTCCTTTTTTTTAAACAAATAACGAGCTGTTTGAATTAACCATGATTTATTCTGAGTGCAATAGTAATAATGCTGAAACTGCTCGAGAATTTGGATGACGATATCCGAGTTCACCTGAAATTTCTCGTATGTTTGTTTATCGGATGATGAGGCGATTGAAAACTACTGGTGCTTTTCATCCAAAACCTGTCCCTGTGAGAAATCGCTTGTACAGTGAAAACGAAGAAATGGATATTATAGTATATTTATGTGGGTTCTGCCAACCCACATGCAAGTATTCGAAAAGCAAGTGCGACTTTGGGACTCTGTAGAACATCTCGATAGAATTCTTGAAAAACATAATTGGCATCCATTTTGTGTACATAGACTGCAAGCACTCTAGCCATCTGATTTTGCTCGACGTCTAGCATACTGCAATTAGTTGTTAATTCAAAAAGATAAAAATGTAACTTTTGCTAAAAATATTATGTGGACGGATGAATGTTTATTTACGGAAGATAGGTCAATAAATTCTTATAACGATCATTATTGGAATAATACAAAACCATATTTTGTTTTAGAAATACACCTCCAAAGAAAATTTTCTGTCTCCGTGTGGTGTAGAATTTGGAATGGAGAACTGGTTGGTCCTGTGTTTTATGAAGGGACACTTACAGCCTCAAAATATCTACAGCTTATTTTAGATGAAATAGTAATAGATATTTTGGAGAATTCACCATTATCATATGTAAAATGTATGTATTTTCAAAAAGATGGAGCACCTGCACAAAAGGCTATAATTGTAACAAACTGGATCAATGTTAACTTTGATAAACAGTGGATTGGTTTGAAAGGAGTCACAGAATGGCCCCTGAGATCCCCTGATCTAACGCCGCTCGATTTTTATTTTTGGGGTCGGCTTCAAATACTAATTTATAATACTCCTCCCCTAAATGTAATCGATCTAAAACAAAAGATAATCGATGCATGCAACAATATTACTGGAGAAGAACTCTAAAATATTTACAGAAGCATTCTTAGAAGAACTAAGTTATGTATTGGAGCTGATGGGAAAACATTACGAGAATGCTTTGTAAATTGAATTTTTTTTATTAGCATTTTTAGCATTTTTAATGAAATTTGCTTTTTTATATGAGTGGTACCCTCTAAAAGGTTTATAAAATTGAACATTTAGCAATTGTAATAGGTACTTATTCATTTTTGAAAAATGTTTTAATTTTAAAATTGCATGCATTTACATAAATGTTATTGATTGTAAATTTAATGTATTTATTTACAGTGAAACGTTTTATAGATATATGTATTAGTAACATGTAAAGCATAAATAAGAAAAAAAGGTGTACATAACAAGCCTCACAAAATTTGCATATTCTTTAGCTTTTCATTTATCTTGTGAAATTTGTATTTAATTTATAAGGTTATAAATATACCGGGTGATTCAAAATAGATGTTAATGCGGTTATTTTTTAAACCGTAAGGGATCGAAACATACTTCCAATTAGAAAAGTTCGTCAAATTAAGAATAGCTTTCAGATATGGCATTTTTTTACTGGGGGTTGTATACATATTAAAATACGAAATTTAATTTTTATATGGTCTCTCCTTTCTTACTCTTTATATTTAGAAGAATGTTACTTTTTGCCTAAGAAAATTAATAAAACAAATCCCGTGTCTCCCCGTGGAATAGTTTCCGAGATACATAATTTGAAAATTTTGGCATTTGTCGCCAAGCAATAAGGGGATGTCTCCAAAGTGAGAAAAATGTAGTTACTTTTCAGCTGACGTTAATGTATGTTAATAGTCACTGGATAGACACAATTGACCCCTTAAACCTTATTTGGCTAGAATTGTCCTGTAAAGCATGTTTGGCCATTCTAGTGAAAGTTACCACATCATCGTAACCTGCACCATTATTTGTTAATTCTCTTTTACACTTTAAAAATCCTTCTCTAGAAGTGTGATGTGATTAGTGGATTCCCAAAAAAGACTACATTATTGCTAATTTCATAAAGCAGTACCGATCATTTTATGTAAAGCTGTACCTGTTAATTCCACACGTTTGAACACATGTAATTTCTTTTCCCAACAATGGGATCTTTATTTATCTTTTATCAACTCATAGTTGGTCCCCTAAAGTAAAGATTTTTTCGCCTGAATACTGACGCCAACACAGTAGGTAAAGTGATGCAAGTCGTCAGTTTCAAAATTAATTTTCTCGCTAACTATTTCACTGTTATGATCTGAAAAATGTTTTGAAAATAATGTTTGTTCTAGCGATCTATGAGTAGTAAAAAACAAATTATAGAGTAATATTTTGTGTAATGTTTAAGTGGTACTACTTATCTTTTGGGTTCGTTTATTATTTCTTTCACGGCACAAACTTTCCGATTTCGCAGTTTGTTTTGATTCGTTTTGCGCGCTAACGTCAAAACAGGTTGCCAGATCGGATGAACAAAACTTTTTCTTTTTGATACGTGGTATTGGTATGATTGTAACTTTTGATAAATAATTAATGTTAGAAATGTTTATGTGTTTTTTAAAATCGAGCCGACTTCTCCTTTTCTTTATGCCGACATTTTTTTTTCTTAAATAAATTTTTGATACAAACATCATATTTTGGCTTTGTAAAGTGTTTGCTAAATTTTAAGTTTTGGTTTAAAAAGTTTTTATGCTAAAATTTTCTCTCCGTCTTTAACTTTTATTCTGCCTTTTCTGTTTTTTTTTCTTTTTACCCTTTTTCCCTGCATCATTTCACATAATTCGATAGATTGGATGAAGTTTCGATACAGACATCGAAATCAGCGGAGGAACACAACCACGTGCAAGAAAAAATGTAAATGCCTCAAAATACATCAATTAACCAACGAAATAATTAAATTTCTTTTTAATGCAACGTAACTTCACCAAATAAATAAATTTCACTTAAAATTTTATGCACTAAGATATGAAAAAATTAAAGTTCATGAATGAACTTGTTTGTCGGATGACTACAGAAGTGAGAAGGCTGAGAAGGGAAAAGCGAGCGTCAGGGAGCGAGCTCTCTCTCTTTCTTCCTCTTGGAGTAGCTGGTACCTACGGACGGAGATCGGAACGTGATTTTTTTTTTGGAGAGAAGCCAAGACATGATGTGGTTGACTCGAGGCATGGAACCGGCGACCTGAGACTACTGAACGAAGGGGGCCCCCAGATTCTTTCCCCAGACGATAAGTCATTCCTTTTTCTTTTCTTTCCCTTTCTCTATTTAATTTTTTTTTTGTTTTTGTCGGCTTTTAAAAATATAAAGTTAAGTGCACTTCAACAAGGGAACTTTAAAATGTTTGTAATAATAGGTATTTTAAGTTGGAATTTTGTAAAAGAAAAATGTTTTTCCATAAATTTGTTTTGGAGTTAATTTAAAATAAATGTAAGATTTTAAAGTTTAACAGAGTGTTTTCTTCATTATTTCTTTGTCTCGTTACTGGGTCTACAATGGCGTCGTTGCGCCATTTTTCTTTTCAGCGAAATGCACAGATAGAACCTGGGTCTTTGGCGGCTTAAAACTTTTAAACTATACGATTATTTCGGCCTCTATGCCATTTGTTTTAGGAAAAGATATTGGATTATTTGATATTTTTATTTAACTTTAATTTAGGTATGTTTGCAAACTTTAACTTAAGCTTCGTGAAGTCATGGCATCACTTAGAGACACGAAATTTGTTTTATTAATTTTCTTAGACAAAGAGCAACATTCTTAAATATAAAGGATAGGAAAAGAGGGACCGTATAAAAATTAAGGTTTGTATTTTAATATGTATACGACCCCTAGTAAAAGAAATGCCATATCTGAAAGCTGCTCTTAATTTGATGAACTTTTCTAATTGGAAGTATGTTTTGACCATTTATGGTTTAAAAAATAATTGCCTTAACATCTATTTTGAATCACCCGGTATATGTCAACTTCAGATTTAGCTGTTTACCAAAAAATGTTAAAATATTTCTTACTTGATGCTTAATTCGAAACACATTCCAAGTTGCAATGTATATTTGATCTGAAAATTCCAGTTATCAATTTGTATATGCCCCTATTTTTACCGAAAAAATGTCCAGAAAAATGGTTTAAGTCTTAATTTTCTTCTGCATTATAATTCAGTTAGTTTTAGAGATACAGTTATGCATTTTTTTCTATTGGTCTTGTTGGATGGAAAATAAAACTTTCTAATTGAAGATTTTTTTGTATGGAGGTCGTATAAAAACTTAAAAAGTGTAACTTTTTGAGAATTAGCAAGAGGAAATTTTTCTTAACAGATTCTTATTTCCGAACTTATTTTGAACATTTTTTTCAATTTACACTGCTCTCTTATCTCTAATAGATAAAGAATTAAAGCCCTTAACCAAGTTTTTAAGACACGCTGTTATATACATTCTCAAATAGTATTTTGTTTATTTTGTACTAATTATTTTTATTTAAATAATAGCAAGTATACTGAATTCACACTTCAGAACGCTCCCTCTGAAACATGCTCTTTTTTGAAAAGCACACTTCAGAGGAATCGAAAAAAAATTAAAAAATAAAAACATACTGGGGGAAGATCTGGAAGGAGAAACGAAATGGCCTAAATGTTAATGCAGAACACATAATTCACCATACATGAATATTTAAATAATAATCAAGACCTGCAAACTTTCTTATATTCTTATTTGTATTTTGAAAACATGATAAAAATTTATTAGGCAAGTTGGAGTGTTTAGGCTGATAATTTTATTTTTTACCAACTCTGCGAAAAATTCCAGAGCTGGGAATCGAACCCAGGACTGCCGCATAACGTGCGGGTGCTCTACCACTGAGCTACTCAATTTCCAGATGAAATTTCTTGCATTAGAATCGTTGGCATTTATTATCTTCCTCTGCGAAAAATTCCAGAGCTGGGAATCGAACCCAGGACTGCCGCATAACGTGCGGGTGCTCTACCACTGAGCTACTCAATTTCCAGATGAAATTTCTTGCATTAGAATCGTCGGCATTTATTATCATCCTACTGCCGCATAACGTGCGGGTGCTCTACCACTGAGCTACTCAATTTCCAGATGAAATTTCTTGCATTAGAATCGTTGGCATTTATTATCTTCCTCCTCAAACCACAGATGGAATAGATGAAACAATTAATTCGTGACAACTCCGTTATGCCGCGGAAATTATACATATTTTAGAAAGTGATTCTATCAACCTTTCAAGTTATTAGGCAAGCTGGAATGTTTAGGCTGATAATTTTATTTTTTACCAACTCTGCGAAAAATTCCAGAGCTGGGAATCGAACCCAGGACTGCCGCATAACGTGCGGGTGCTCTACCACTGAGCTACTCTGGGACGATTTCCAGATGAAATTTCTCGCATTAGAATCATTGGTGTTTACCATCTTCCTCTGCAAACCACAGATGGAATAGATGAAACAATTAATTCGCGACAACTCCGTTACGCCATGGAAATTATACATATTTTAGAAAGTGATTCTATCAACCTTTCAAGTTATTAGGCAAGATGGAGTGTTTAGGCTTGAACTTGAAAGGTTGATAACTTGAAAGGTTGATAGAATCACTTTCTAAAATATGTATAATTTCTGCGGCGTAACGGAGTTGTCACGAATTAATTGTTTCATCTATTCCATCTGTGGTTTGTAGAGGAAGATGATAAATGCCAACGATTCTAATGTGAGAAATTTCATCTGGAAATCGTCTCAGAGTAGCTCAGTGGTAGAGCACCCGCACATTATGCGGCAGTCCTGGGTTCGATTCCCAGCTCTGGAATTTTTCGCACAGTTGGTAAAAAATAAAATTATCAGCCTAAACACTCCAACTCGCCTAATAACTTGAAAGGTTGATAGAATCACTTTCTGAAATATGCATGATAAAAATATTTATATGCACTAGTACATTGCATCATTCACTTCCTTTGCCTAAGTAACAGGTGACGAGTATTTTTAATCATTCAAACTAGGACAAAATTAAATATGCACATTCTTGTTCATGATAAGAGATTTGTAAGTTGTAGGAGAACAATTCTTCCAGTCAGGGTTGCGAATTAAATTACTTTGTGGCTAGATCTTGCTGTGGTATCCATTCCAAATGCAAGAATTTCTTCAAATAAATCCATACCCAAGGAGTTAAATGTCTGCCAGAAAGCACTAGGCATGTTTGATTTAATCCAATTTTACAGCAGAATTGCAAAACAAATATGTTGGTGGTATGGGAAATGGCTGTAAAACTAGTCTATTACATGAAGCCTGAAACTCGGGATGTTTAAAAAATGAAATAATTTGGTGAATATTTTAATGCAGAAACTTAGCCAAATGGGGAAAAAAAAAAAAAAAGCATAAAATTACAGGAGGTAGGCTAAAAAAAAAAAAAAAATGCGGTTAGAACATTAGGAAAACACTCAATTAGAGTAAACAAGATAAAAAGAAAAATTAAAAATTAAACATTGCAGTGTGCAAATAAAAGTAGCCATGAGGAAATCGTCTTGGAAAAATGCTTTCAGGAAAAGAAAAAAAAAAGTTAACTTTTAGTACTTTTATTTTTCAAGAGGCATTTAGTAATTTTTTCTCCTGCCAAGAACAGCCATAAAAATAAATCTGTTATTGCTTAATATATATATGTATGTGTGGCTTTATTTATTTACTTATTTTTGTTTTTTACAGATGCCATGTGAATATTTGTCATTGGATGTTATGGAAAGGTGGATAATTTGTAAGTAAAATTTGAGAAACATTGAAATAACACACTGGCTTTTTTTTTTTTTTTTCATACTTAAAAACATTAAATTTCTCATAAATATCATTCTTTGTCTATCTCTGAAAAATACTGGATGGTTATAAATAAACTTCCCCTATAAACGACATCCTACAGCGCAAATGGGTGAACAGAATGCAATGAAGTTTTGTATATGGGCTATACACTAAATGCCCTCACGGAATTTTCAAAGAGAATTTTTAGTTCCCAAATGTCCACTAGAGGGCACCTTTTTAGAAAAAAACATGAAATTTAATACAATAAATGTCCAAAACGGAATGCAAAAACAATATTAACATTTATTGATTAGTTTCTGATCACCTTGTCATCAAACCACATTAAGTAAAGGTAAGGTAGAAACAAAAACAGTTCAGTTTGCAGAAACAAGAACAGATTAGGACGAAATTGTGCAAGAGGAGCAGTTAATCGTCTCCAAGACAATGTACGGAAATGTGCTAAACGTGACTACCGTCATTTATCTGCAAAATTTCAAGTCAATGGACAGTGTATTCAACGTCAGATCGTAACTGATCAGTGTTGAGACTTTGCACATGAAGCTTTATGAAGTTCTTTAAGTCATTCAATATCGCAACACCTCCACGATACACCAGACTTTTTGAATAGCCCCATAATCAGAAGTAGAAATCGCACAGAGTTAGATCTGGAGAAAGTGGTGGCTATGGATTAGGAAAGGAGTGACTAATAACACATTCCTCTGTGAACTGTTGGAGCAATAGTGCCTTCATAGACTCGTGGAAAAGTGGGGGTGCACCATCCTGCATGAAAATGGTCAATGTAAGGACCCGCCTTTGCTGTATTTGTGGCACAAAAAATGTCTGCAGCATTTCATGGTACTGACAGCCCTTAATGGAATATGTGACAGGCTCACGTTTACCATTTTCCTCAAAGAAGAAAGGTGCAAGGATGAATGTCACCATGAATCCACAACAGACATTAACCTTTGGAGACTGTAGGGAAGTTACAGTGTGTATCTGGAGATTTTCCTTAGCTCATATGTGCAGTTCTGTGTGCTGACAGCCTCGTCACTCTATAGAATATTCCAAGGCCATGACAGATCAACAGTCATTCTGTTGAGACAACTGACTACGAATGAAAGACGTTGCGGCTTGTCCTTATCAAGCAGTTCCTGGGTATGGCGGATCTTGTATAGGAAGTAGTGCTTTATGTTTCTGAGTCCTTTTCGCATGAGGTTTAAGAATAGCACCTTTTTTACAAAATTTAACTTTGTTTCTGTATCAGTTGCAAAACAGTTTTTTTTTTATGTATTTTTAGTTGCTGATTCCAAATATACTTAGTTTTTCTCTGGGACCCACAGATTTTGAGATATTTCCTATTTATTAAAATAGCTTATGTATTTATTTATAAACGAAACTTTTCTTTTAGATAATTTTATTTTTTATTAAACATTTTAATGGAAAAAATTACATGTCCTCAACTTCTTCTTAATCATAATGTTGTTCATTGAGTAACATTCACTGAACAACTTTTGTATATACAGTTGAACGCCAGAAATCCGCAAACGTCCGAAATCCGCACACCTTCTCTGATGTAAATAATAAAATTTTCTCTGATGTAAATAATGAAATTCTGCTAATGATGAAATTGTTGAAAAGTTTCTTGAATCCAGATAAATATGATTCTGATGGTGATGAAAAAAACTTGGGATATAATAATAATAAAATCCCTTTGATAAAAGTTTAAAGTTAAGAGAAGAATACCTTAAATTTTTACAACAGCTAAGTTCTGTAACAAATTAAGAATTAATGATAATTCTGTTTAAATATTCTGATGAAAATATACAATTTAAACAGTTATTGTTTAAACAGTTATACAATTTGCAAAATTAAATAAATAAAAAAAAGAAAGAAACTGAAAGTAGAAAAAAATATTTTAAAACAAATCACCATAGAACATGTTTTCAAAATTAGAGAAAGGAAATTTTGAAACCATTTGCTCTGCTAGTCTTCATGTAATTTCTTTTTTCTCCTATGCTTTTGTGTTTAAAGTGAAAATATAAGTGAAATACTTTTGACTTCGTTTTTATTTCATTGTAATAATATTCTCCTTTTCTTAAATCAGAAATGTACTAGGATTTATATTTTGTGGCCTAAAATCTGCAAAATCCTAAAATCCGCACAAGCCTTGGTCCCAAGCTGTGCGGATTTCTGGCTCTCTTCTGTATACATTTATGGTACCCAATTGTACTTTACAATTTAACACATGAACAATATTTATGGAAACGCAACAGCTGTTGATTTACTCTTATAAATGTCCTGTGGTGCTACCCTAATGAGTCCCCAACAGTAGTCGGCCAGGCTATTCGGATTCCATCTACCTTGATATCTTTTCTCCATCTTCGCTATTCTTGGTGAAACCTCTCCCCGTGTTCATCACTGACGGCGCCTAAATTTGCAGGGAAGAAGTCGAGGAGAGAGTCAAGGAAGTGGATTTTAAGGGACATGTATCTTAATCTGTATCTTATCCTGCATGGATACTTTGTATAACCCAGTTGTAAGCCTAACATAAGACCAATTACTTTAAAATCACTGCAAAGCCTTGAGTTTTGTATGCTGACAGTAAAGTGGCAACCATGGTCTTGTAATGTGGGCTTCTGTAAGACCCAAGAAAGTTTGTGTCTACATCTTTGAAGGCAGACCAGGCAGCTAATTCTGTTCTGTTTAGACATTGAGCGAATTTTTCATCTTTCAAGAGATCTCAAATTTGAGGACCAGCAATAACACCTTACTTAATTTCAGAATCACTTATTCGAGGGAATTTCAACACAGTGTATTTGAATCCTCTGCCTTCTCTGTCCATACTTTTAATAAAATTCTTGATAAGTCCAAGTTTTATGTGAAGAAGAGGGAGAAGTTCATCCTTAGGGTCAAATAGCTGTTTGCATTTAATATTTTTTTGACCGGCAATGAAATGTTCACGAGGTGGCCAAACCTTTCTTATGTAATGTTCATTCTTATTTCGGCTGTCCCATTCACACAGAAAACATGGATACTTTGTATAACCCAGTTGTAAGCCTAACATAAGTCTAATTATTTTAAAATCACTGCAAATTTTCCACTTGTATATTCCGTACGGAATTTTATCCAAAAGAAAATCCATGCTTTCATAAGACTCTTTTGTGTGTACTGCATGTGCATTGGGAATAGGTGGGTGAATGTTACCACTGTGTAGTAGTACAGCCTATAAACTTAAGACTGATGCATCAACAAAGAGTCTCTACTCTTCTGACTTGTGTTTGTGGGCAAGGGCTTGCATCAATCTATCAATATTGCCTCAGTAACTAAGTGGTTCAGTCATTTTAAAATATTACATGAAGTTCTTATGACGATCACGAAAATAGATAACATGAATACCTGAAGCAACAAATTCCAGCCTTGTAAACGAGAAGCAAGCAATTCAGATTTTTCTTTACACAGGCTTAAGTTTCTAGCAAGTAGGGCTGAACAATATTGGAATTTGAAATATCGATATCGATACCATCTTGTATCGCAATATCACGATATATCGATATTTTTCACAATTTTAGTATTTTTGAAATGTAAGCAATCAAATAAACAAACCATAAAACCACTTGCTATATTCCAAAATTAATTAAATTAGATTTTAATAAGTAATTGCTGGTACTTTAATTAAAATTAATATATGAAGGGTCCAGGGGTAGAACGACTTTACAATAAAATTTTGCTTCTGAGAAAAAGACTTCGAGGGCCGCCCACAGTAAAGTGGTTTTCCCCATTATACCATAGCTTGTTTCTTTTTCTTAATAGTGTTTCTACCCCAAAAATAATTCAAGTGGTGATACTGCTCATTTAAAGCTAGAAGATGGCACCATTATCTCATTTTTGAAAAAAAGGCTGTAAAGGGGTTTTACCTCTGGGCCGTTTATATCATTTAATGGCAGATTAATATAAACATAGTTTGAAAAGTTTCTGTTTTTTTAAAAAACTGTATAAATACAAATACTGTCATCAAAATCTGAACTCGCCGTAAACAACAACAAAAAAGTCAACTGTTTCCAATTGAATAAAATGTGCCGACCGACAGCTATGTATTTGCAGTCTCCATACGAATCCCACAAAGTTCTTTATTCAGTATCGTAATCGGACTCTGGAATGCTTGATTGACGTGTTAGTTTTTAGTAGCGTTGATCACTGCTGGAAAACTGACAGAATTCGGTTTCAGAATTTTTTTTATCGGCGGCCGCTATTTTTGGAACTTAACCTTTTTCCAGATTTCACTGAAATGAAAATGGGAAAAGATTGAATTTATTATGCTGGAATAAGTCAGATAGTTCGGTAAATATTGATTTTTGGCCCAGCCCTATGCCAACATGTGGAAATTTGCTCTGGGACAGTTTGCAGGCTTTGGAGATGCCGTCGGAGGGTGGGTCAAGTAAAACTAGTGTTTAATCTGCCCGAAATGAAACTACAGGGGAGCTTTGTATGACCCCCTGGGCCTGTAAGATTAAAAGGTTGTTTGGTGTCAAAGCATTCAAAATTTTATGTAACAATGGGGGGTGAAGAGTCTAGGGGGGGTCAAGAATCTATAAAAATGTGCTCGGATGGATAGTTTCCGAGATATACGTTAATTAATTATGGTAATTAGTCTAACCATGATTGAGGCTTTAAAGGACTGCAAATGTGATGTTCATCTTGTGAGGTTCATCTTGAAATGTGTATGTTTCGTGGTCTACATCAGTTATATTGTCCACTTGCATTTCCTCTATATCTCCTACGGTTTCAAGTGGTTTGGGGATAGGCAAAGTTTCATTATGTAGTATTGGCCTTTATTGGAGTAATTCCTTCTAAACTTCCTTAGTGACTGTGATTTGTCTATAAATGTTCATAAGCATTCATTCTGGATTAATTTATTATGCTTAATTTAAGACAGAGGTTTTAAAAGTTTAGTCGTGCTATTCGGGCGAACATGCCCGTCTGTCAATACATCTGGTTCTTATCTCTCGTGAAACATACTGAAGTAAACATACTCACCCAGTGGCGCTGCAATCGTGCAGAAATTTTCTCTTCCAGGGGGAAAGTCACAAGATTCTACATCTTCTCCCCCGATGAAATTAAGTTTCATCTAAATACTAAATAAAAAAGTTAAAATACAAATAATGAAATAATGGTTACACAAATTACACTCTAATATAAAACACAATTAAAGTTCGCAGTTCAATCAGTCTCTTAGCTCTAATGGAAACAGCAACTGTACAGGTCTTTTAATTGTTCCTGATTTGATTTTTACGCCGCATGCTCTTACCTTTCCGTCTCTACCTGGAAACACTTCAAGGATTCTACCCATGCTCCACATGTTTCTGGGTAGCTTAGTGTCTCCCAAAAGTACCACATCACCTTCTTTGAAGTCTCGTGATGCTGCAGCAGAAGGTGCACAATTGGCCGATTTTAAGTTCATTAAGTATTCTTTTCTCCATCTTTCCCAGTAATGATCCAACAGTCTTTGTCGGTAGTTATAACATTTAGTTAATGTCTTTCTGGTTGTCATGAGGTTTTCATTCAGTTTTACTGGTGGTAATGACGTTATTCGTCTTCCCGTTAAAAAATGAGCTGGCGTCAATGGTGATGGTTCTGCGGGATCTTCATATAAATATGTGATTGGTTGGGAATTAATTATAGATTCTATCTCTGTTGATATGGTTTCTAGTTCTGCGACAGATAGGGACGATTTTCCGATAACTTTGCGTAGGATTGTTTTGACTGATCTTACTAATCTCTCCCAGAACCCGCCCCACCAGGGAGCTCTTTCCACAATAAATTTCCAATTTATACCTGTTTTTCCGAAAAAATTGCTTACTTCCGATGAATTGATGTTATTCCATATGTCTTTTAAATCAAGGTTTGATCGCTTAAACGTCTTCGCGTTATCGGAGTAGATCGTTGAACACAATCCACGCCTGGCGATGAATCTTCGTAAAGCTAATAAGAATGTTTCGGTGGTCAAATTAGATACTAATTCTAAGTGAATTGCACGTGTGACTGCGCATGTACACAGTAATATATAATGCTTCCTGTTATCATCTCTTGTAAAGAGGGGACCAGCGAAATCGATTCCTGTGATCTCGAATGGAAAGGATTTCTGGATCCTGTCCGCTGGCAGAGGTGCAATCACTTGTGTACCAGAACGTATTCTAAATCGTTTGCAAGTTAAGCATTTGTTCAAGATAGATTTAACTACTTGTCTTCCTCTAAGGATCCAAAATTTACTTCTTGCTTCCGCCAAAGTATCAGCTACTCCCGAATGATAGACCTTTAAATGAGCGTTCATTACTAGTAATTCGGTGTATTTTGACTTGCTGGGAATTATACATGGATGTTTTTCGTGTAATTCCAGATCAGAGTTTTGCAGTCTTCCGCCTAAGCTTATAATTTCATTCGAATCTAAAATTGGGTTTAAATTGTATAGACATGATGACTTGTCTACTGAATTGCCTTCTTTCAATGAGTTAATCTCACTCTTAAAATGTATTGACTGAGTGTGTTTTACCCAATAAATTTCAGCGATACGCAGTTCATCTGCAGTTAATGGACCGGATTTTTTGGTATCATTTCTCGCATTGTAAACAAATCTGTTGATCCAAGCAGTGATTCGATACATCTTTGACAGTTTACTGTAGTTTTCAATATTTATAATTGGGTCATTATTAGGGATGGTGTTGCAGACTAACTGATGGCAGGTTTATGTTTTGACCGTTTTCTTTTCTGCTAGCACTTCCTCTGATGTTACTTTATCTGCTATGCTTGATGGCCAAAGTTCTTCGGATAATGTCAACCAGTCTGGTCCTCTGAACCACCTGTTACTGTTCTTCAATCTTTGAACTGATTCACCTCTTGTGAGTAAATCTGCTGGGTTTTCTTTTCCTTTACAGTAGTTCCTGTTCTGTGGATCAGAATTCGTTTTTATTTCGATGACCCTGTTAGCTACAAATGGTTTCCATTCTCTCGAAGTGCCTTTAATCCAGTGCAGAACTATTGACGAATCCGTGTAAAGATAGATGTTGCATTTCTCTATTTTGAAAATATCTTCAAGGTATTTGGCAATTCTTGCTGTAATTACTGCTCCAAGGAGTTCCAACCTGGGTACGGTCAGTCGTTTCAATGGGGCGACTCGCGCCTTTGACATGACAAAAGTAGTATTAAATCCCTTCGCATGCCTTTGCCTAAAGTACGCGATTGCGCCATAAGCCCTGGGACTGGCGTCTGAGAACACGTGAAGTTGTAGTGCATCCGTGTTCATTTGAACTTCGTCTGTAAAGTATCTTCTCTCGACAGAAAGATCTTTAATATCTTCAATTTCGGAGTTCCAGCTGACCCACTTTTCTTGCAATTCTTGAGGAAGTTTCTCATCCCATCTTGTTCCTCTTTCCCACATATCTTGAAGGAGACATTTTACTCTGATTGTATATGGCGATAAAATTCCCAATGGGTCGAAGATTTTAGCTACTGTTTGTAAAATGAACCGTTTTGTGTTTTTAGCATTCTTAATTGAGTCTAAGAGGAGATTAATCTCTAATTGTAAAACATCTAATTTGTCATCCCACTTTATTCCTAACACGTTGATGGCTCTTCATTATCTTCTATCTCCATGTTATTTTCAGACCAGAGTTTGATCAAATCTTTGGAATTTGTTCTCCATTTTCTTAATTTCATTCCTGCATCCATTAATAGTTTATCTGCCTTCACTGACAAATTGTATGCTTCACTGGCATCTTTACCTCCAAAGAATAAATCATCAACGTATAAATTTTTGTCTAACATTTCAACTATCGTTCGTAATTCTGTTTTGTATCTTTGTATGTGGTGTTTAATCGTTGCAGCTAAGAGGAAAGGGCTTGAAGTAACGCCAAACGGAACCCTCCTGAATCGGAAAATTTTAATGTTGTTTGTGTCAAATAAATCTCTATCTGTCCAGAGAAAATGAAGATGATCTCTATCAGAAGGCGCAACTGCAATCTGCAAAAATGCCTTCTCAATGTCCGATGAAAATGCAATTTTATGTTCTCGAAACTTTAAAATTAAAGTCAATAAATTAGGGTTTAAATTCGGTCCTTGATGTAAATATTCATTTAGGGATTTTTGTTTATTTTCTTTGGAAGATGCATCGTATACAATTCTGACTTTGCTTGTGGTTTTATTTTTTCTAACAACTGCAGAGTGGGGCATATAGTAACAGTTTTCCAATTTTATTTCAGCATCCTGACATTCCTCTATAATCCCTTCCTTAAGTTGTTCTGAAATAACATTCTTATAATTTTCATGCAGCCAAGGATCTTCTTTTAATCTGTTCATTAGTTTATTAAATCGACGTTTTGCGAGGTCAAAATTATTATGAGGTACTTGTGCCTCATCCTTCCACGGTAATTTTACCTCGTATCTTCCCTTCTCATATTTTATATTTTCCTCAAAGTTTTTTAAGACTTCGTTAGACGCGCATAAATTTTCCTTTTCATTTATGCCTAAAGAATCCAACTCAAAGAACTTTCGGAGTTCATTACATATTTCACTTGATTCTGCTTCGCAACGCATAAACAGAGAATTAACACACTGCTCTGAGGTGTTTATATCTTTCTCAGCCTGTCCCATGACTGTATATCCAAATACCGTTTCGAGTAGAAGCAGATTGTTTATATTTTGAAGCTTTCCACATGCCACTCGGGCGAAATTATCTATGCCTATTAGAATTCCGATCTGACCTTGACCGCACTTTTCGTAAGCCAGGGGGTAATTTTTCTCTCTCATCAGCTCTCGTATTTTTTCATTTGGTATTGTCACTGGCACCAATGAAATAATTTCTGTCTGAAGTGCCTCAAATTCAATCTCCGCTGAGCTCGTGAGATTTCGCAGTAGCAATTTAACAACTTTGTAGGATTTTTTCAATTGGTTTAGAAGAACCAAATGGATAAACACTCAAATTTTCTTCACGAATTATAGGGAGTTTCAGCTCTTTAACTATATTTTCTGAAACGAAACTTCTTTGAGACCCAGTATCCAACAAAATACGCACTATTTTCGATTTAGAATTATAATGAATTAATACGTCACAAGTTAATAACAACATATCACTTTCTACTTTCGGTTCGTGTTGATTGTGAAACATGGTCGTTATTGTAGTTTCGTTGTCGGATTTAGATTCTAATGTGTCTCAGATGGACTTGTGGTGTTTTTTGTTACATTTGGGACATAGATTAGCTCTGGAGCAACAGGACTTCGCGATATGTGACCTTTTTAAGCAGAAATAGCATAAACCTTTACGTTTTAGAATGTTTTTCCTTTCGGATATCTTAAATTTGGTACAATCATTAGTTGTGTGTGTTTCGTTTTCGCAATATACACAGGTTTCTCTGGATATCGCGTTCAGTGCAGCTGTAGGGGTTTGAAAGGGTTTAGGTTTATATTTATGAAAGTTATATGAGTTTTCTCTGTTTTTATAGTTGGATATTTTACTGTCGGTATTTTCTCTTGGATTAATTTTGGAATTGTTCGGTTTTGTCAGATTTTCTGTTCTTTCTCTATTTTCTATTTCCCTTTTAAGGAATGTCATCAAATCCGTTATTTTCTCACGTTCGTTTTGTTTTTCCTGACGGGCAAATTCTAAAGCCAAGTCTTTTGGGATTGTTTTTATTAACACCGGAAATAGTAAACATCCATATGTATTGGTTTCAATTCCAAGACTTTCGAGTCCGCGAATTTGTATTAAACATTCATCGTAAAGTTTCCTTAGACCTTTTAGATCGCTGGACTTTCTAACCGGATTTAAATTAAGTAATTTATTCATATGAGCATCGATTATAATTTCTTTTTTACCGAACCGACTTTCTAAGATGTCTACAGCCTTTTCGTAATTTTCCGAAGTCAAACTTAATCCTTGTATAGCTGTTGCGGCATCGGATATAAGAACAGATTTTAGATAATTGAACTTCTCTACATTATTGAGAGTTTCGTTCTCATGAAATGCTGATTTATATTGGGCCCAAAAGGAAAGCCAAGAACATATCTCCGTCAAATTGTTCGATGTTCAGTTTTTGTAGTTTAATACTAGCTTTTCCTAAGGCGTTACTGTTATTAGCGTATCCTGCGTTCGAAGTATTTACTCCGTTACTTGAGGAGATCATTGCCGGTTGCATTTTTTTGTTTATGTTTTGTAAACATTTGTTGCTTCTAACTTTAATGCTAATTATTTTTTCGCGATACTCTTCGCGAGTTTCTATCTCAGTCTCTAATTCTGTAATTTTTATAACAGATTCTATGTCAGTATCAAGTGCAATAAGACTTTTTTTCTTTTTCGATTAACTGAGCCAATTGTTCTTCAATTGTCAAGGAGTCTATGTCCTCTGTGACTTTTTTAATTTCGGTTTCCAGTTTGTTTATAATTTTAGTTGTTACTGTTCGCAATGTAGCTCGCGTTTTCTTAAGCTTCTCAAGATCCATTTTGTTAATTTTAACAATCAGTTTTTATTTGATAACTTTATTTTCAATAAATAAATAAGTGAGCAAAGGTTTCACTCACCTTCATCTAAAGTTATCCCGAGTCTGGATCGCGGGTTTACGCACCAAAATATTGGAGTAATTCCTTCTAAACTTCCTTAGTGACTGTGATTTGTCTATAAATGTTCATAAGCATTCATTCTGGATTAATTTATTATGCTTAATTTACATATGTACATTTAAGACAGAGGTTTTAAAAGTTTAGTCGTGCTATTCGGGCGAACATGCCCGTCTGTCAATACATCTGGTTCTTATCTCTCGTGAAACATACTGAAGTAAACATACTCACCCAGTGGCGCTGCAATCGCACAGAAATTTTCTCTTCCAGGGGGAAAGTCACAAGATTCTACAGCCTTCTTGCAGAAGGAAGATTTGAGTAGGCTATTTTTTTTTCCTTTGCTTTCCTTTCATACCCGAAATATTTCTCATAGAAAAGTAGCAATCCGTTACATGATCTACTTGAACTCTCCAAACCATAGGAACTGCAAAAGGCATGCATCTGTTCTCTCCATTTAACCAACTCCTAAGTAATACAGCACACATACCACAGCAAATATGGGGAGCCCAGTTTTTATCCTGGTCCCCTATTTTGCAACAAAATAATGTTCATAAGCATATTTTATCAGTTTTATCAATCATATGCATATTTTATCCATTGACAGTATTCATTTCTTTCAACAAGAAAGGGTTATTCCCACAAGTTGTAAACAGCTTTTGGCAGTTGGCACCCTTTGTGGGGAAATTCCCCCTTTCCCCGTTTTCACCGGGTTAGCATGTTTAGCATTCAGTGCCATGTACTTCTTGTATAAATACATGTAGCTTTGACTTTTAAAATGGAATCCAAAACAGTTGTTGTTTTTGTTAGAAATTACTTCAAGGCAGATATATTTTGATAAATCAGAAAGACATAAAGCAACTGACAGAATTCACAGAACAAGCTACATTGTTTATTGACAGAAGTTTTACTCGACCGTTGCCATTCAGCAAATACAAAAAAAGGTTACATATAAGTATTAGGAAACATTGAGTCTATAATTATAGCACTGCTTTGGCAGATAATAAAGAAATAGAAAACATAGTTAAATTTATTTCTAACACTCCTCCTTGCCAAAGTGTGCCTAGAAAAACTCAATTAAACTAATTAAAAATACAACCTTCAAAAAATGAGGAACTAAAAAAAAGTACTTACAGAAGCTCTTCATAGCTACACAGTTAAAAAAAACAAAGGTAAAAGAAGTGTTATGAACACATTTTTTTTTTTTTCACATGGGAGGGCTATTTGCAAAAACCAAAATATTTTCTTAAATGAGTTAATACTGTCTTTGAAATGTTTTTAGTCAAAAGATCAGCTATGTTTTCCTTGGAATTTACATATTCCAATTTAATCACACCTTGCTCAGTATAGTCACGGATGAAGTGATGTTTAATGTCCATATGCTTACTGCGTTCAGATGTAGTTTGATTTTGTGCAATGAACATGCTGCTTGGTTGTCTACCTTTATAATTGAGGGTGATGAGATAACATTCGACCATCCCAGTTCTTTCAGCAGTCCCCTTATCCATAAAACTTCTTTCGTAGCCAGGCCAGCAGCCACATATTCGGCTTCGGCCGATGACAGGGCGACAGTAGTCTGTTTCTTGCTGCACCAGGATACTGCAGCACTACCTAAGGTTAAAACATATCCACTGAAGGACTTTCTGTCTATTTTGTCAGCACCCCAGTCAGCATCAGAGAATGTTTCAAGAACTTTTCCTGTCTTTCTAAATGTAAGGGATAGATGTTTGGTCTCCTTGAGATAGCGAAAAAGATGTTTAACACTCCTCCAGTGAAGTTCAGATGGTCTTTCATTAAATTGGCTCATATAAGTTGCACTAAACGCAATGTCAGGACGTGTTCCGCAGGCAAGATATAACAGGCTACCTATGGCTTGCCTATATGGAATCTTGTCACTTTCTGTCTTTATAGCTTTCCACTCTTCATCATCTACCTTTTGGTGTTTTACAGTAGGATCCATGGGTGTTGATGCTCCCTTGACTGATTCTAGTTTGAACTCTTCTAGAATTTCTTCTATGTAGGCTGTCTGATCTAATGTTAAGGTGCCATCAGAATGCTTCTGGATCCTCATAGATAGTATTTCACTAGCTTCACCAAGGTCTCTCGCCTTGAATCTTTCTAGAACTTTATGCTTAAATGCAGTTATTTCCTCTGGAGTTCCAACAATTAACATGTCGTCTACGTAGATACCAATATATAATGCTTTGTTTGGATGGTGATAAATGCATGGATCACTTTTTGAGCGTGACAGTCCACAATTCTTCAAGAAAGTATCAAAATACTCATTCCATTCCCTTCCTGATTGCTTTAAGCCATACAGGCTTTTTTTTAAATGGCATACTAGATACTCCTTACCTTGCTCTTGAGAGCCTTCAGGCTGTACCATGTATATGTCTTCTTTGAGTGAGCCATTTAGATAAGCGGCTGTGATATCCATTTGATGAATTTCCATTTGTAACTCTACAGCAAGGGCTAAAAGAATTCTTATAGATTTTATCTTTATAACGGGGGAGAAAGTCTCTGAAAAATCTCTACCAGGAATTTGTGAGTAGCCTTTTGCTACAAGTCGAGCCTTAAATTTGATTACTTTTCCCTCCGCATTTAGTTTTTCTTTGAATACCCACTTTTGCATCCTATGGGCTTGATGCCAGCTGGCCTTGGAACCAATTCCCATGTCTGGTTTTCATGCAAATTAGACAATTCTTCCTTCATGGCTTCTTTCCACATTTCTGAATTTGGTGAACTCATTGCTTCTTTCACACTTGTTGGGTTCTTGCAGGTCTTGTTGGCAGGTTGTTCTTCACAAACAGCTTTATATAACACTGGATCTCCATAATAAGTCTTAGGTCTCCTTTCTCTTGTGCTTTTTCTGATCTTAATAGGGTCTTGCTTACTGGTATCAGAATCTTCTAGTATTGCTGTTTCTGTGTCTTCAATATCTTCTGTTGCATCATTTAATGGGGTTTCAACATCTTGAACTTCTGTGGTGTTGCAACTGATGGTACTTCTAATGGGACAACATTTACTTCACTGTTAGAATTTCACTCATGATTTAAATTAAAGGCCAATTCATTTTCTTTCTTTGCCTGAGTAGCTGTCTGGCTCCTCCTCAATGGCAAAACAGCTTCATCAAATTTAACATTTCTGCTCACTAAAAAGTTATCTTCTTCTGTATTCCATAATTTGTATCCTTTCACACCTTCAGGATATCCTATAAAGATACATTCTTGTGCACGTTTCCCTAGCTTTCCTTTTTGCTCTGTTCTATCAATTTGAGCAAAAGCTCTACAGCCAAAGATTCTCAGATGATTGATTTGTACAGGCTTCTTAGTCCAAAGTTCTTCTGGTATGCTTCCTTCAATAGCTTTTGATGGACACTTGTTACGCAAATAACAGGCAGTAGTCACAGCATCTGCCCACAATTCATGTGGGATATGAGAGTCCAGGAGGAGACACCTAGTCATGTTAAATAAAGTATGGTTCATCTTCTCTGCAACTCCATTCTGTTCTGGTGTCCGAGGGACTGTGAGTTGTCTTGTTATTTCATTCTTAACTAGAAAATCATCAAATTCTTTGCTGACATATTCACCACCATTATCACTTCGTAGAGTAGTGATTTTGAGTCCATGGAGGTTTTCAACATTTGTTTTATACTCAATGAATTTTTCGAGGACTTGGTCTTTAGATTTCATAAGTTTAACCACAGCATACCTTGAATAGTCATCAATAAAGGTAACAGCGTACTTTGATCCGCCTTTTGATGTAGGTGTGATAGGTCCGATTACATCACTGTGTATCAGCTGAAGTAATCTTGTTGAACGTTCAGTTTTTTCCTTGGGAAATGGAGTTTTCTTCATTTTTCCCAAAACACATATTGAGCAGACAGTCTCTTTTTCTGGTATTCTTTCGCATGTCAAATTTGGATCATCCCTTTTTATGAGCTTCTTAACTGCATCATTGTGGAAGTGCCCTAATCTTCGATGCATAATTTCTTCATGTCTGGAAAGGTATATTTTGTGCGTTTGTTTCTCTTCAATTTTATATAATCTTCCATGCCTATGTGCAGTGAGAATGACTTTATCTTGTTGCTTTGGATCTCTTATGGTTGCTTTGCCTCTCTCAAAGGAACAGTCATTCCCATTTCTTCTATTCTTCCCACTGAAAGAAGGTTTACCATCGAGCTTAGGGACATACAGGACATTTGCTAGGTGAATAGGATCTACAGCACATTTTCTGACAGGATTCAAAACTATGTCCCCCGTGCCATAAACTTCAATTTTTTCAGAATTGGCTATCTCAACTTGTGATTTCACTGATGCTAAATTCATAAATTTCTGCTCTTGAGAACACATATGTTCAGTAGCTCCACTATCGAGGTACCAATCACAGGTAGGTCTCTCACCACAAGAATCAACAAACAGTGCTTGATATACTTCATTCATGTCCGCAAGACGATACCTTTCGATGAAGGTCCATCAATCGACTTAGATAAGAGCTGATACTTTCTCCTGGTTTTAAAGTTACATTAAAAAATTCCTTTAAAAGCTGTAGAGAATGCAAGAGTCCAAATTTTGTATGGATTTCCTTTAAAATATTCCATGCTTCTTTCGCTCTTTCACAGTCAGCGATGTCATCTAAAAACTGGTCTTCTACTACTAAGAACAAGAACGTTAATGCTTTCTCGTTAGTTTTCTTTTCTTCAGGTTTTAATTCAGCATCGTAACCTGGATCAATCGCTTCCCAGCAATTTTTTGGAACTAAAACAGCCCGTGCTCGGATTTTCCAAGCATTGTAATTATCTGCATCAAGTTTCTGAATCTTGATTTCTTCCATCGCGGCACTTTCGATTTGTTAGGCTTAGCTTCGCCGGCGCTGTGAGTGTTACTTTTTCTCTTTCGGAACGAATCAAAATTTCTTCTTCAGTTCTGCCAAATAAACTTCTTTAGAGCATATTCGTGCTGATAACGTGTTAGAAATTACTTCAAGGCAGATATATTTTGATTAATCAGAAAGACGTAAAGCAACTGACAGAATTCACATTCACAGAACAAGCTACATTGTTTATTGACAGAAGTTTTACTCGACCGTTGCCATTCAGCAAATACAAAAAAAGGTTACATATAAGTATTAGGAAACATTGAGTCTATAATTATAGCACTGCTTTGGCAGATAATAAAGAAATAGAAAACATAGTTAAATTTATTTCTAACAGTTTTTGTGTGCGGTAAAAGGGGTGGGGGAGTTCAGTTCGGGAAGTGTTTGAAAGTACATTTCAATGAATGGAGGCAATCTTGTTTTTGTTGGAGAAAGATCTAAATTTCTACCCCAGTTTGCCAGGCTAAAAAGGTAAAGTTTGTTTAGAAAGCAGTATTTTGCAACCTGTTCACTGTTCTCTGAGTCTCCATTTTGTGGCTGCTGGAGGCATGTCTAATTTGTCTCACCATTGGAACAATCATTGTAATTCTATAAATAAAAGCACTAGAATGAAAATGTCAGAAGTAAGTCTCATGATATTTCAATGAAAAAGCAATAATTTACCGTAATTTCATGCTGATAATCCACAAATGATTTTATCAACCTTTAAAAAAATTGCAGCAGATAATCTGTGGATAATCTGTAGCAGACTGCCGGTATTTTTCATAACTGTTTTTAATGCACATCGATATCGAAATAAGTACAGTTCTTGCAACATTTATCATAAATAAATTGTAACATAGAATTTTCTTTTTTTGTTAAGAATGCATATAAATAACAGAAAAATTCAACTTATATTGAAGTAGCTATTTAAATGCCACCGCCCAAATGAATCACAATAAAGTGTCAAGATGGTTATGAAGCAAAATGAAATTTCTACTTTTATAAGTCCAGTAAAAGCTTAATTATTGTGCATTGTTTGCTGTTAAAATGCCGAGAAATTTCAGCTTCCCTCTTTTTTTTCTTTCTCCCCAATCTTCTCAAAAGATTAACTCCTGCAAACCACTTAGTGGTTTGCCACCGCTCCACCACCCCAAAACTTAGAATGGGGAAGGGGATGCAAATTTCAACATGGTCTTGCATTCCGATAATTCAACTGTGTTATCTCTGAATAGAAGCTCAAGACAGGAGGGGGACAGAAAACAACACTCCTTTTTATATATTTTTTAATTATTCTCTTTGTATAAAGAATTACCTGTTAGGTCTGCACTCGCTTATGTGACTCTGCCGTACTGCAGCATAGTAAGCTTTATTCATGGGGGTGGGGGTGGGGGAATGCAATCATTTCTACTTCAGTAATGTTCACTTGTCTGTGAAAAGGGTTTGCAGCCTCCCAAAGTTTTCGAATCTTGGAATACCGCTTCTGAAATTCGATGGTGCCTGCAAATGTTTTTAAAAATTTGCAGGTGTTTTAATTACTTTTTGCAAATAGAACAGAAAAAATTGTCTGTCATTTCTGTCCATTCCTGGTGAAATTGCTTCGTTACTTAATTGGATTTTTTAAAAACCGAAGTTAGCGATGGACAATGAAAAATAAATTTTATTAATCAAGAATTGTAAAGAGTTATACGATCCTTCAGACAAGAATTATAGCAACCAATTAAAGTGAGATAATATTTGGTGTTTGTTGATTAAGGCCTATTGACTGCACTAGGGTCCAGGCGAGTGATTGGTGGACTGCGTTGCTTTTTACCTCTGATTATATTGGATTTGCCCTGGGAAAAAATTTCAGTGATGGCATGCCAAAATTCTATTAAAACCTGTAGAGGGCAAAAACTGCGATCGATAGCCGGCCTGTATTTTATAGATGTTCTACCCAACAGCCATGTAGGGGTGGAAAAGCTGAGAAAAGCTACAGCATTGTGGCAAGCTTTTGGTTACGATTAATGTATTTTGATCAAAGTACACATTTTGTGTGTGACCAATCGAAATGAACATCATCTGTTAATTAAAACAGTCCTCAAAAATAAAATGCCGCACCTTTATTTTCATAAGTTTAACAGATAATCTGCAGATTATCGGCAGGAAATTACGGTATATATATATGTGTGTGTGTGTGTTTGTTTGGGGGGGGGGGGATCAGAAATTTAACAACCCCGAATTTTCTTCTTGAAGCCCCTGAAATGTGGTTAGAACATTCATATGATTTGTTTTTAACTGGAAGTGTTTCTATGGCTTCCAGGAGATTAATGAAATATTTGGAGCAGATTCAACTTTTAAACTCATTGAAACAGGACAATCTATCACAGATGTTGCTCTTTTCTTCGACGTTCATTATTCTGTCATTTTACGAGTAGAGAAACAATTCCAAACCAGCCAAACAGTTGTCCAAAGACCTGTAGCTGGTTGTCTTAAGGTTACGACCCCTGTGGACAGAGGCATAGCCAGAAATTTTTCATGGGGGGGAGGGTTACGACTACTGCAACTCACATATATGCATACATGTGTGTGATAAAGGAGTGAAGAATATACATTTTGTATGGCAAAAAATTCCTAATGGGGGGGGTTATGACCCTCCTAACCCCCCCTTGGCTACGCCCCTGCCTGTGGAAGATCAATATATTGCTGTTGTAGCCAAGCTGAATCGTAGATAGACCTCCACATGTGTGACTTCTATGGTTGCAGCAGCCATTGGTAAGATGATATCTGCCCGTCCCTACTGTTCATCAAAGGCTATGTATGAATGGCCTGTATATCTGGGTACCACAAGTTTGTGTTCCTTTATCCAGCCATTCCAGAGGGGCCTAATTACAATGGTGCTGCAAGCATGTGAATTGGGCTGTGTCTGATTGGGACAATGTTATGTTTACAGATGTGTCCAGATTTGCCCTACAACCTGATGATAAGCGTGTAAAGAACTGGAGTAAACAAAGTATACGCAATTGGCTTAAGAACATCATGCATTCCACGGTGAAAGCATCATGGTCTGGGCAGGAATTTCATTGAGATATTGCACCGACCTGCACATCTGCAGGTGAGGCTCTGCGACAGCTGTACAATATTAAGATGAAGTCCTGGACCCCATTGTGAAACTGTATGATGCAGCAGTTGGTCCTTTTGTTTCAATGGTCATTAATGCACATCCCCCATCATTATTGACTTTCTGGAGAGTGAGAAGATTGTTTGTATGGAGTGGTTGGCTTACTCACTGGACTTTAAACCAATTGAAAATCTTTGCAATGCCCTTGGCTGTGCTGTATGTAGACGTTTCCTACCTCCAGCCACTCTCAAAGATTTAGAAAATGCCCTACATTAGGAATGGCGAAAACTGGACTCTGCGATGGTTGATCACCTCATAGCGAGTATTGTCACAAGCTGTACACTTTAATTGAAGGTGAGGGGGTGCGCACATACCTTATTAATGTCATTTATTGTCGTTTGTTTTGCATTTAAACATCATTTTGTTAATGACCAAAATATGTCATCTTATAATTTATGAAAATTCAATATTAAAAAAAAAAAAATCTGCATGTAACTCTTTGTTTTGTTTTATCAATAGAAATAGAGCTACTTATTTGCAGCATTTCGCATCAATCAAAGCAGTATTTATTCTTTTTTTTTTTTTTTTTTTTTTTTTTTTTGGCATTTTACCACTTCATGCTTAACTTATGGAAGTGAGTGTTTTTTATTTATTTATTTATTTTTTAATCAATCCACCAGTCAGTTGTATGTATACCCTATTTATTTTATGTGAAATAATTAAATGCCTGTTGGGTAACTAGAGTAAACTGAAAATTATGAATTTTTCAGTTGGATTTATACTTATTCACCAGTATTTGAGTCAACCACCTGCGCAGGAATTATTTCAAAGTGCTTTGTATGGAGGCTATGTGCATACCTTATTTCGAGATGAAGTCCTTCAAACTCATTCATATATTCAAAATTTTTTTGAAACCATAAAAGGGTTAGTATATTTTTTCCCCTTTTATATAAATTTAATTATCAATATGTGAAAGAAAAGTAAAATCTCCAATAGAGCATTTCGGCGAAACTGTCTCTCTGTGAAAACTCCTCCCCACTGCATGATGACTTTGGTTTCTCATAATGTATTTCAGTTGGAAAAACCTGCTTTTCAACATTCAAATAAGTATCAAATTCAAAATTTTGGATGATTGTAATGAATTGATTGAATTAGTAAAGCAAACCTTTGACTTTCGATTTTCCCGTGGCATTTTAGGTTTTGAAGCTGTTAAGGGTAATTAAAACAGATGTTTCTAATACCCTTTTGCTGGGCTGAATACAATAGGAAGACTGGAGAATCTGTGCAGTAGGCTTCACTCGGATGACATCACTGAAACATCACGCCTTAATGCTCTATGAATAAATATTGATTATGAATTCTGCTTAAGTTTATATTTTTAAAAATAAGATTTGCTTTAAATTTTTCATTATGTTGTGATCTTATATCATACTAATTAAATTATTTTTACCATTGTATTTTACTTTTAATTTAAACTCATTTAAAAAAAAAAAAAAAAGAAGAAGAAAGCAAAAGTGTTTTCTGCCAGTAACGTTCATATTTGGATGCTGGTCTGTAACTCGCATTGGAAGTTGTACTATAAGTTGGTGACACGCTGGCAAAAGCATCACTAGTACGTTTTTATGCATTGCATTTTAGACCTTCAATTTTTACCATTAATGTGCTCCAGATGTATTTTCTTAATAAAGCATATAGTCACCAATAGGGCACATGTGAGGAAAAATTAAAAACTTCTTAAATACTAAGTCCTCACATTCCCTTAGCGGCTATTCTTGTACTGTAGTACTATTGCAGAGTTTAAAAGCATGAGGTAAAAAAAAGTCATTGCTTACCAAAAGCTGATAATGTTGAATCTATTAGTCAAAGATGAAACATTGATTTCATTTAAAAATAAGGGTTTATTAAAAACATCAAAACATGTTGCAGCTACATAAAAGTCAGCACTGCAAGTTGAATATTGTTAAATAGGTTCATTTTGAACTTAACACAACTGTTACTAATACAGGATTATGAAGTTGTTACTTTTATCAAACACATGGCATATAGCTGGCAAATATTTACACTTCTAAAAACAAACAGTGGCTGCCTAGCAAAAACATAATTAAAATATAAAGCAGCCCAGCTGCAAACTCATACGGCAGCAACGACAGCTCGCCAACTAACTATCAACAGCAATACTGAGCAACTAATCGACCAACTGAAGCAATGAAGTGGTCGAACTTCTCCATGAACACCAACTGAAGCAATGAAACATTACTTCTTTTATAACTCTACCGTGATCTGCTGAGTGAGCTATTTAAATTTTGCTAGTGATTATGTCATTGCCTCGTTCTGCAGGAAAAGCAAGTTATTGCATAATATCATAGCAATTAAGTTTGAAAAGATTATGCAAATACCGGGAACATAGAATAAGCTTTCCCAATTGTATCGTTGAGTAAATTAAAGTTCATTTTAACTAGAAATGAAAGTGCTGATCGGCAAAAATAGGGCAATGTTCAGTTTTTAATTTTTAAGTAAGATTTAATGATAGGATTATCTGAGAACGTTCTTCAGATTGTTTTAGTTTTAAAACAGAGTAGAAAACAGTGGCAAGACCAGGATTCCAGGTAAATATGCCTAATATGGCTTACAAAATCAGTGATCCAGAACAATTTTGTAATTGAATCGTTTATTTCAAAAACCAGTCAAGCAAAAAATTTGTGATTTTTAGTAAATCAAAGAAAACTTCCTACCAACCTGCAGAATGTTTTTAGGAAATTGATATTTTTCCCCATGTCAACAAAGTCAGCTATTTGTGTAACTGTTTGATAAGCATAATTTTTTAAAAGTCTATATTGACAAATATGTAAAAAATAATAAGTTTGCACTTGACTGGTTTCTGAAACTAACAACTATCACTATTGTTAATGTCATATTAAATATTCAAATTTCTTTAGAGAATTTAAAGGTAAAATGAAAAATGAACATTTTTAAGAGTTTAATATCATTGTCACTGATACGTATTTGTTATGGAATGACTATTCATCATCATACACTTGCTCTACAGCACATTTCCTTTCCGTTGAAGGCCACTAAAAATTTTTCTTAACCCTAGCGTTTTGAACATTACATTTGTAGGTCTCTTTGACAACTCCACGTCTTTGCTTTGGAGTAGGTTCTTCATCAGAACTGGACATGATTACTAGTACAATGTAATCACCCCAAAACACAAATTCAGCATAAAATATTCTAAGAAGCTGTTATTAAACTGGAGTTATAAACATGAACAACAATGTTGTCACACATCAAAAGACTACTGAAGAATGCAAATTAGACACAGCTGTGAATCACAGGCAGGATTGCCAAATCATTCACCCAGCACAACACCGAAAATCCTGCAGTTTGAAGCAGAAACCAATCAAGCACTTTCATTTGATTTCTTTCTGCTCTAAACTTGGATTTCTAGGCTGCTTCAACATCACCTGGGTCTAGCATTCAACTTCTTTGTGTATTAAACGATATATTTACCTATACCAAACAGTAATCGACAAAGATCTCAATTTCTGATTTTTTTTGCTTGACTGCTTTTTGAAATAAACTATTCAATTGACATTTTCCCCCGTATCTCTTACCATTTTTGAGATAAGAACGCTAACTTCAAATATAGCTGTCAGGTGGCCCTGTAAGCTGTTTTCTTGCATAGTGCATGGCAACTTAACTATACCTAGATCTCACTTTTATGACTACAGTTCTTGCCATTCAGAAATTATTGGGGGACAAAAAACTTTAGCGGGCATACTATATACGAGACAGCAGGGGCAGCATTTCAGCTTTTTTTTTTTCATTTGGGGGTGCGAGATTTGATGTAATTAATGTGACAGTGCTCTCGCACCTCCTTTTCACCATCCCTGCTAGACAGATCACTGGAATGGAGAAGTTTCTACAAGCATTGTTCTCATCTGATAAGGCTTTCCCCCCCCCTTTCAGCAGTTATGGGTAGGGCAGTGGGCAGTGCTTCGCAAGCACAAAAACTCTTGGGGAAAGAGAGAGGGTAATTGGATGATGTTTCAAATGAGATTGAATATGAATTTGTTTTTATTCAGTACAGTTTGAAAGCACATATACAAAGGAAAGTGAGGAACTATTTCGAAATCTAACAAAAAAATTTGAAAAGACAGATGTGCAAAGAAAATATCCAGTAAATTCTAGAAAATTTGTTACACTAGCTAAGTTCTAGTCTGGCGGTATGTCAAGTTCGAACTTTAATGGATCCATTACATTGAAATTCCTATTTGATAGATTTTTTCATAGATACTATTGGCAGCTAAGCAGAATTGGCACTGTTCCGGGATGATGCTAAATCGAGGTTTGGCTGTAATGTTTTTACACTGAGTTTTTAAAACATTATTTTCTTTTACAATAATATGCCAATATTCAATTCATTTACATTTGTTTTATGTTGTATTGAAAACCTAGTATATAGTACTGTATCTGAAGGACAGATAGAAATATTCAATTTTAGTACCTGTTGCAAATAATTTATTGTAGTTTGTGTTCACGAGCCACGAATCAGGTGTTGTTTCAAGTAGCATTCTTAATTTGCATTAAAAAGTTTTTTTCTTATTTATGTGTTTATAGCAATCATTGTACTTAGGATGTATTAGAATTTGTTTCATTTTTCTGTTTTGAATTTTTTACAAATCACCCTTGATTAAATTTTTATTATAAATCTGAAGAAAAGTATAAAAACTAACTATTTCGTAAATAAGGGAGGCCCAGGAGAAGTTTTAGAAGACTTCACACTTTACTGATTTCTCTAGTAATTAGTGTATATTAGGAATAAATTAGCCTGAATTGATTATTACATTCTGAGGTGTGTCTAAAAAGTCTGGTGAACGGTCCGATATCTCAACACAACATGTGTTACGCGCACACACTAGCATGTGATGATCCAGAGACATGTTGAGGAGCGCCACCTAGCAGGAAGCCTCATGGCTGTCATGGGAAAACCCACTACAGGCAGTCGAACGTAGTCAGTGTGAGAGGTAGTGTCACTGTGCAATGGTACAACAAGTCGTCAAGTTCTGTTACAAATTGAGAAAAATGGATACGGAGATGTCGCGTCTCCCAAGTTAGGGAAATCGGACATTAAAAAAATACCCGTTAATAAATTGAAATTACAAATGTTGACATCACACTTATTTATTTTTCTCTTTCTACAAAAACGCCTAATAATTATCATCAAAACGAATAACTGAACTTTTTTTTATCACAACACATTTTTAGAACAGCGTTTAAAAAAAAACTCGCGAGATACATTTCTACATACAAATAAAATAAAATGTGTTCTGCATGCTAATATCTCATACCGTAATAAATTATTGAGAGTTGACGTCACCACAGAGACAAGTGGAATGTTGGTGCAAGTGTACGGGGCGGAAGCCATGAGCAGAAAATGTGTTGACAACTGGTTCAAACGTTTTCGCGATGGCAAGCAAATGCCTGAGGATGAACCACGTTATGGTCAGATGTCTTCAAGCAGAACACCAGACATGATTGAGCGAGTACAAAACATGCTGGCAAGATCGGTGACTGACTCTACGATTGATGGTGAAGGAATTGAGCATGAAGGAGGTCCTAAAAGGGCCATATTTTACAAACGTGTTGGCCATCCAAGGACATGTGACATCCGTTTTGCGATCGATTCTGAAAGAGGCATTTTCTGACAGTTTTCAAAAACTTTATGAACGTTGTCAAAAGTGTGTTGTGTACAATGCCAATTACTTTGAAGGCCAATAAAGGTAATTTATTTGTATCTTCTGTTTTGTTTCTTTTCTAATACCATTCCCCCGAACTTTTTAGACACACCTCATATAAGATTTATAGATAAAATTGTCTACCAATTAAAACCGTATTTCAAAATATATTTCATCCACAACTCAAGGCTGCCTTCAGGTATGCTGCTCGCAGTATTTTCTTTTGATTGATATAGCTAAGATGGCCATGAGTTGTGGCCATATAATATGATTTTAATTGCTAAATCTTTTAATTATGGTTTTAAGACATTATTTTAATTGCTTTTAAATTTTATAAAATGGTAATTTCACATTTTCTTGCAGTTACAATAAACGAGTATCTGAAGTTAAAGATTGTTATAATCATGCAATTCAGCATGCGTAAGTATTTTCTGTTGTTTTTAATATGAAACAGAAGTAAATGTAAAGTTATATTCATAAGTTGTTGAAATGATCAGCTTGTGGTTAAATTGTTATTGGATTCTTTATTTATTTTGAAAATGTGCTTGCTATTTAATTAAAAAAAAAAACCCTATTTTTCGGTAATAACACCGTGGCATTAAACAAGATATTTTGTGTTTGGAAACTGAAGTGTGGCTAATAACTGGGTGCGGCTTGTAAGTATTCCCCAAGTTACAGCTGATTTAAAAAAAAACAAAAAAACAATCTGGTTAGAGAAAGAAGGGGGGAAAAAAGTTCTAGGATTTTTTTTTTTTGTGTCTGTGAAAAGAAAGTCTTGCATGGTGGAAACTCCGTTAGGACAAATAATGCATTTTTCAGGAACAGAAAATAGTACTTTAGTCGGGCAACACATCCAGTAACAATGACTCTCTCCAAGTAGCTCTCTGTGCCATATAGAAATAACTCCTCCCATTTTCTACCTCCCTCACTCAGTCTTGCCAGTTCTAAACCTTATCTATGGGTAACTATTTTACTTTATGTTTAGAATATTTTTCATCATTAAAAAATTCACATACTTGTGTTTAGCAACAGCTTAACTTGCTTTCACATTCATAGCCTTGTTTCGATTTTATTAGCACATAAAGCTTTGTAGACATGATATTGATAAGCTCGATTATATGGCATCCAAGTAACTGGAAAGCCCAAGTAACCAGAAAATTTTCAGCTTCCCTCTTTTTCTTTTTTGTGTCTTCTCAAAAGATTGATTAGTACGGTGACACCCCCCCCCCCTCTCCAGCTCAGTACGGTGGCAACAGGTGCAAATTTCCAATTGCCAGAGAATACTAATATTTCCATAAATTACAATGGTGTGTTTAAAAATACGAAAGAAAAGCAGCTAAATGATTACAAAATGCAGACGCAACAGTGAAATGTTGTGTTTTTGTAAGCACAGAAGGGATGACAAGGAGATAAAACTGTGATCATACTGTTTATTACTATAGTGATATGTTTACATTATTCTCAAAAAGTTCTTTTATTTTTTTAATGATTAACACAGAACTATATGTTTCATCTTTTGTGTTAAATTAATCATATAGCAGAAATGCTGATTGCAGATTATTTAAATGTAGTTATTCGTGAGCTACTTTCCGGCTTAGGCATTCTAATGATTTGACTATGTGTTAGCCTTATCAGGCATTAAAGCATTATTTTCGGTCTTGTTACCGTACTTTGCCTCTAAATAATTCTTTTAAGCTTAAATACAAACAGACAACAAGTTTCCGTTCACATTTATTTGATTCTAAAAGTTACCCTTAAAAATCTTCTAGTTGCTGTAATTCAATATCGGCCAATTAATTCATAGCATTGATTTAATTTGTAATGCTTTAAAACATCTTTTAAAAGTTTCTTACCTCATTGGTTTCTCAAATGTGAACAACTGCTAACGCACTTTCCTTTTGCGTTATGCAAATTAACTTTGACTTTTGCTTTATGCAGATTAACGCCGATCGTCCAATGACGCCGCGTGCCTCGCACATGCCGTTCTTCTCCCGGTATGCATGTCCTTGGATTAGCGTACTTCGCTGATCGCAGCTAAGATTTAAATACTTCTAGCTTTGATGCCTGGCTGGCGCTGCTCAGTTTTTGCTTGCTTAGTTCTTTTTCTTTTAGCATTTTTAATTTGACAATGTTAAGATAATAAGAGTACTATAATCGCCGGCTCAAGTGAGCACTTACCTTTTCAAAAGGAATACTTCAATTTGTAACAGTAAATGATAATGTAAGTTCTGTTTTATTTACTATGTGGCTTTTTCCCGGACTGGAACTGGATGAATGACTTCAAGTTTCAAGATTGCAACAAAAAACTGTTTTTATCTTATTGAAAATATTTTTAATCATTTTGCAACTTTTTACACTGTCTTATACATTGAGCAAGTCTTTTAAAAACTGCTTCCATTGTGCGTGAAATCTGTTGAAAAGGTTTGTTAGTTAGCACTGACGGACTTAGTGAAATTAGTTGAGACTTTATAATTTTATTCAGTCTTTCCTCACTTGCCCGTCCAGTACTGACTTACACTATGTTATCTCTGAACAGAAACTGAAGAGGAAGGAGGGGGCGGACAGGAAATAACATTCAATTTATTATTATTATTATTATTTTATCACTCTCTTAGTGTAAAGCTTTTAAGTTTTGAAAATCGGCAGGTGTTATTACTTTAATTTATTATTAATCTTCCCAAGGATGCAGACATATTATAATAAAAGTCTTGTAACATCTTTAAACTCTGCAATATAAACATGCATAAGCATAAATTCAATTAAAACTTTGTCACAAAACCGCATAAATAAAAATTGGAGCAGTATGCACATGCATAATGCCCCCCTCCCCCTCTGGTTTTGCCAACGAATGTGTTTTTTTTTTTTTTTTTTTTTTTTAACAAGCTCAACTATCTGGAATTTTCACTTATCCGGCGTTCGATACTTCCCGTGCTTTCCGGATAGTCGAGCTTTTACTGTATTTTGTATGACGTTTTTGGACAATTCTAAACACCAGAGTTATATGGCAAAGTTTAAATTAAATGCCAAAGCATTAACAAAATTGAATGATAATACAACGTAAGTATGAAAGTTCTTGCTGTTTTTGATATGACATTGGAAGAGTTAACCCTAACATAAAAATAGTCGCCAAGCCTGGTGACGAAGTGTTTAGGATAGGAGTCTGTACATTGACCAAGAGTATAAAAGCGCATTGCATTGGTACTTCAAACATAACTCACACAGCGACTGATTAAAATGGATGCTTCAGAGGCACTCCTTTGGAGTTATTTGCTGTATGACTTTAAAGTGGGCCTATCAGCAGCAGAATCAAGTCACCGAATTTGCCAGGCCTTTCCGGATGATGCCATTAATGAATGAACTGCTAGGCAGTGGTTCCAGAAGTTCAGGTCAGGGAATATGTCTCTTAGTGATGCACCGCGCAGCTGTTGGCCACAAGTACTGGATAATGAGGCCCTGAGAGCAGCCGTAGAGATGGCAGATCAATGCAAGTTTGTCGGGGGTGGGTGGTGAGCAGTTTGTCGGTAGGGGCGATAAGTTAGATGATTGACATATACACCCATTTTGTGGAAGGAAAATAGGATCTTTTACATTAATTTCTTTTTTCTTGGGGTGGGGCAGTCGCCCCCCCCCCCCTTTAATCCACCCTTGAGAGTGACAGTAGCCAAGCATGTGGGGGAGCTTGCTGCGCACTTCTAGGTATCTGTTCGCTAAGTGACTTAAAAATAAACTGATTCTTTACTCATGAAGCGACTTAGTCTATTCCTATTTTTATACAGCAATTTAGCAGAGCAGTAAAATCTATTTGCACAGTGAAATCTAAAAACAAGAAACTTGGCAGTCTGTAAAAAAAATACTAGAACTGATGACTCATGAAAAGCTTAAAATAACTTCTTTTATTGAAAAAAAGTATAGAAACATTTAATTACAGTTAATTTAATCATAGTAAATTATCACAGATAACAAGCATAATTACCACACCAACACCGGAGCTTTCATTTCACTAAAAGACGTCAAAGCAAGAGCAAGCTAGCTGAAAAGCAAGCAATTTAAAAGCTGACTATTACACATTTGCATGAGTATTTATACTCGCCTTCATTATGAAGTTAGCATAAAATTACGTCCATTCAGCATGACCAGGAGAATGTCATTCCCTTGCAACATGTCCATGGAAGCTCAGCCGCCTGGCGGGAAGAAGTATAAACTCACCATTTGATGAATGTTCGGCATCTGTTAAACATCGCCGTTAGTGATGAAAAGAACTTAGTAACTGCGTATGGGACTATGCTCCGGATATGCTCAAGTGATTATTTAATATGACTTAGAAGTATGTCAAAGGAGCTTTTAAAACAGGTATGTAATATTATTTTAACAGTGATGAAAACATATTGAGTGTTAAGGGCTAACAATCTGATGAAATGATCAGACTCCATTTGCACCGCATAGGAAAGGCATACAAGCAGAGCAAGTGGGTACCCCACTCACTGTCCTATGCAAACAAGCAACAGTGTGTTGCTGCCTGTTTGTCATTGCTTACTCAGCATTGAAATGCATTGATATTTGATTGAGTATTCACCAGTAATGAAAAGTGGGTCCAGTATGACACATCCAAGAGTTCCAAACATTGGTTGTCATCACAGGACCTTGTGCCTCAAACTGAGACCTTCTCTCCACCCATGGAAGATCATGCTCTGCATCTGGTGGACTAATTGCCAAGTGGTGCACTATGAGCTCCTGCCAGTTGCCCAAACCATCATGGCAGGCCTGTACTCGCAGCAGTTGGAATGTGTGCATCAGGCACACACGCATAAGAGCCTTTGGATACATAAAGAGCTAAGCATTGGTCAATCGTAAGGGTGTACTACTCCTCCATGACAATTCGAGGCCACATGTCACTCAGGAGGCCAGGGACACCATCCAGCGACTGGGCTGGGAGACACTACCACATCTACCATACTCCCCAGACCTCATGCCTACAGACTACCACCTTTTCCATTCCCTGGACAACCATCTTTGTGCAAAATCCTTCAACAATCGGCCAGACCTCGAAAAGGCCCTCACGGACTTCTTTGCATCCAAGACTGATGGTGCACAGCTAGCCACTGGTTGGCAAAAGGCACTAGATGCCGATGGTGATTACTTTGAGAGTTAGCAGTGATTATTATTTGTTTTATGATGTTTTCTTTCTGACTGTCCAAAACGGCAAGAACTTTTTTGGTTACCTTGTAGACAAGCAGCATGAGAACTGAATGTTGATGAAAAATGTATAGGAGAGTACTTAAGGCAGGAAGAAGTGTGTTGAAAATTTTGAAAGCTAAATGAACTCAGCATTGTGGACCTAAAGCACAGTGGCCAGATTTGGAAAAGAGCTTTGATTGGATTGAAAATCAAAAGGAAAACAGTAGGGATCGTCCGATATTATCGGTGACCGATAGTATCGGCCCCGATACCTTCTATTTTTTTAGGTATTGGTATTAGTTCTTTCACATTTCAAAAGTATCGGTCCCGATACATTCTTCCATTTTTACCGATACTTTTCAACTGATAATTAGTTTTTCAGAAGAAAAACCACGCAGATGCAATACCACCCAAGAATCTATTCTGGTGATGAGATCAGAGGTGTCGCTTCATTGGCATATTTGTTTGCATAATTGTTTTTGAACTGTGTTTTTGTTTGTTTTCTAACTATCACTAAATATGGATGTACCATCATCAAGTGTGGAAGAATGTGTGGTTGAGGAAACGTTAGATGATAGTGGTACAGGGCAGTCATCTATTCTGTTATAATATTTTGATTTGGAGCCAAACAGTAACTATGCGATCTGTAAAGAATTCAAAAAGCAGATGTTGAGAGGTAGGCTATAATTTTACTTCAGCTTTATAAACGTTTATTTTCTCTTTGTCTAGATTAAAAAAAGGGAAATATATATATAATTTATTGGGAGGTAGGTGTATTATGGCTTTTGAATTGGATTTAAATTTTTGTTTAAAACTGGATTTGAAGTTTTATTTTAAAAATTGGCGCAAGAACATCTGAATCCGCTTGGGTATGATATCGATATCAAAACTGATGTGGAAGACTGTCCTTGACATCATTTGATATTTCAGGAGACCACGGCCTTTAAAATTATGGGAAAATCAATATTTATATTTATAGGTGACCTAATTTATTTTAAATCTGCCCTTCAAAATTTTCATATTGCGATTTTGTGTTGGAAATTAAACCGAAACTAGCCTTAAGATTCACTTAAACCCTTTTGTTTTATGAAGTATTCAAGTGTAAGTCCCATGTCATTTTCATATTTAAAATTTTGTTCTCTATAAACACAAATTATGTCACACAACAATAAGTTCTAAAATTTCTTTTAAAGTCGTGTTTTTTACAAAAATTAATTACTTAGTCATATTTCCTATTTTCATTTTGTGAATATCACTCAAATACTTTTCTGAAGGGTTTTATATGGTCTAATGGTAAATGCTCTTTAAAAGTCCACTGCCCAAGGCACTCCCATTGTGCAGATTTGCTATAACACAAAACGCTCATTGTAAAAATTGAATAACGCACAAAGGAAAATATAGTAATCTGGATAAAAGCAGTCTTAGTCAAATGCGAAATCGCATAAAAATATTAAACAAGTAGTGAAGTATAAAAAAACTAATTTAATTAGTTTCTTGTTTTAGGAATAATTTCATTGAACTAATTACCATGTTTAGGTTAAACTTCAGAAATGAGGATCCTCAAACTTTTTCTTAGTTTGAGGAGTGCCCAAGCACTACATCGCTGTTTTCCCGCATTATTCCGAAAACGTAGATACGGTGACTTGGCTTGGGCAGAATTGCGTGAAGATAACTTCTGTTTTCATTGGTATTTTATTGGTAGGATGGCAGGACAGGTAAGATATCGCAGGCTCCTGGCCGGACCCCCCCATCCTCAACAAGAAATTGTCACTTATTACATTTACTGAAAAAATTTACCATATATACTCGCGTATAAGTCAAATTCGCATATTAAGTCGACCCCCTAACATTCTAAAAAATTGGGAAAAAATCTGAAACCCGCACATAAGCCGATAAAACAAACAAACAAAATTTCATACATTTTCTGCCATTTAATAAAAAAAATATTTAGAAGGAAATGTATAATTACAATACACAACATAATCATTAAGAAAATCCTTCCAAATCTGATTCTGAGTCAGAATTGCCAAATAGTTTATGTAAGTCTTTATTTATTAGCGTGTCATCATAAATATTCGGATTCGGCGTCACCGACTATGTTCATATCGGAAGAGTCACTATCCTGGTCACTATCACTATAAATTGCATCATCTTCCATACCATCAAGTTCATTACTGATGCAACATTTCTTGAACGATTTTGGGATCATTTCCGATGGGATTGCATCCCAAGCATCCTTCACCCACTGTGCAATCAAAATGATGTCCGGCTTCTTTAAATTGCCAGCTTTCGTTTCAGTCTGTAAACCAGAACTTATCCAGTCTGCCCAGAACTTCCGCAAGTTGTTCTTAAATGGTTTATTTAGACAGACATGCAGGGGTTGCTGGATGGATGTTAACCCTCCTGGGATGACAGCTAGAGTTGTTTTTAAGTCCTCTGCTTGTTTTTTTACTTCAGCAGAATGGTGTGCGATGAACATGTCCCAAACCAAAAGGGATGATTTTTTCAACAACGCACCTGGCCTTTTATTCCACACATTTCTCAGCCAGTCAACTGTCCCTGACTCATTCATTCACCATTTTTCTTGAGCACGAATGAGAACACCATGAGGAAACACAGCCGTTTTTGGTATCGTTTTCCACTTGAAAATGATCGGTGGAAGCTTGCTGCCGTCAGCCAAACAAGAAAGAATGACAGTAAAGTTTGTTTTCTCATGTCCAGTCGTTTTAACCATGACAGTCTTTTTGCTTTTTTTATTTACTGTCCTATTTCGAGGAAGGTCTAAACAAACAAGGGTTTCATCCATATTCCCTATTTGGGAAAGTTCAAAATTTCTCGCTCTCCTTTTTTCTATTACATACTTTTGAAACCCCATTATTTTTTCTTCCAGGTCGTCTGGCAGCTTTTAGGCTATTTTCGTGTGTTGGTGCAAACACAGTCCATGGCAGTTCATAAACTGCATGCACCAGCCAGCATGTTAGGAAAAAATGCTATTTTTCAACTTACCTTTTATTTCCATGACATTTTATCTCTAAATTTGCTAAAGTGAAAAATAAACCTTTTGTAAACTTGTTTTAAAAGTTTTCTAAGTGAAAACGTAAGTTCGTTAGCATTTTAAAATGGCGGTGTAAACATCGTCATATCTTTACCGCCATAATAAAAAGTTTACATTTCTTGCTGATAGATGGTGCTGTTTCTAATTTGCATAAAATAAGGACTCTATATTTTCCTATTCAAATATCTATCGTAGTCCCGCACTAACTGGCAGATATAAAAGGCATCACAAGTTACTTCTCACTCTCTCGGTGTGAGCTCCTCCTCAGCCACTACTGCTGTGATGTGTGTGTAATAAGAGATTTAGCCATGAACCGTGTGGTTCGACTGATGTGATTCAATAGAACCGGATCGGGGATCCGTGTGATCCGTGCTGATGTATTCAGTGTGATGTGTTTTTAAATCCAAAAGATCGCCTATGGCGACTTATTCATAAAAGCTTGTTTTTTTATGCTACTCAATGGATGCTGTTTAATGTGTTGTGTCTTCATCATCTCATGTGCCCCGTGTAATGCCATTGTCATTTTTGTTCCAATAAACTACAGAAAAGGTACCTACTTTGTCTTTCTTGTCTAAAAACATATTCAGACCAAAGACTTCTACTGCGCTATTTAAGTTACATGGACTTGAACTCTGCTTAAACTTTATTTTTCAGACAAAATCAAGTGACTATTTAATTTCAGTCAATGACTTTTAATTTTGTAATTTTTGTTTGTTGAATATCTTAATACAGCAGATGCACGAAAAGAATGTGCTGAAGCAAACCTCTCTTCTTTGATTAATTTTAACGCTCTCAGATGTTGGTTCGCATTACTGCGTAACCGCTCCGTTGAAAGTCCAAAACCCTATTATTTAACTCATTCTCGAGCTCGGGAAAAGATGCTGTTCCATGACGAAGGGCCTTCTTTGTTTTGGGGGTTTTCTCCAGTTCTGATTTCTTTTTCCACCAGTCGCGTATCAATTTTTCATTAACACCGAACTGACGGGAAGCAGCACAGTTGTTACTATTCTCTGCAAAGGCAATAACCTTTAACTTAAATCCTGCACTGTACGATATTTTCTTCTGCTTCAAATAATCCATTGCGATAAAAAGTAAATTATAATGCAAGAGGAAAAAAAATCATGTACGATCAAGACTAAGACAAGACATAGCAATGTTTATCAAGGTCAGTACTATGGGAAGGCACCCTTTTTGCGAGACAATTAGAATTGGCTATTCTTATCGCTCCTGATAGATATGGCACAGCTATCTCTCTGGACAAAAGTTGTTTTGCAGAGTGGGAACGTAGTCTACATGTTACACATTCTTAAATGTTTTTTGACATCCCCCCGATCACTGTTGGATCGTTCTTTTGAACTCCCTCCTGTAGTGAGAAAAAGTGAAATCAAATAACAGTCGTTGATAAGTACACAGCAGTTTAAAAAATGATTGTCATAATAAATGTCATTATTATTGTGATACATAATGAACTTAAAAAAAAAAAAAAGAATGTTGTCAACAGGGAGTTTTCTCAATTGCCATGGCATTTGAATGCACTTGCATGGCAAGTGCATTCAACTTCGGTGGAGCGCGATTGCATAATTACTGCAGTGTATAGGGTTTTCTTTTTCGTGGACAAATATTTTTCACTTTTTGCCTCGTGTATAAGTCGACCCCCCCCTACTTTGAGACACTTTTTTTCATCTAAATTTCTCGACTTATACATGAGTATATATGGTATATTAAAATGTTTAATTGTATTCAATTAATTTAAGTTACCGACTGAAGTACACAAATTAAACAAACTAAAGATATCTATCAAATTTAAAGGTTTTAGTTAGAAAAGTAATTGCTCTGTTTTGTAACGCGTAGTCATAAAAGAGGCCCAAGCAATGAATTCGTTACAGGCCAGAACAATGTAGTTATGCCATTCTTTACGGATATGCTATTTTCCTGAAGATTTCGTGGCTGGCAATCGCAAACTGATCAACTAAGTCATATATTGGGTTGGAGGGAAAGTTCTGTCATATTTTAAATAGGCAGGTGATTTTTCTTGTAAATAAAAAAACATCTGGCTAGTGAGTCGATCGGATTTTTTTGTGTTTTTTTAGCTGTTGTATAATATAAAAGGTGCCTTTTTTTACTTTTCATCATTTACTTGTAATATTTTAAGTGAAAAACATGTCAGTAGATAAAGTGCAGTGTCTGATCTTGTAAGAATGTGTTCATCACATCTGATTAGACGCAATCTGGAGCCGTTTTTGGACAGGCTGGTTACTGGAGATGAAAAGTGGATTCTTTACAAGAATATTAAGAGAAAAAAATCTTACTGCAAACCAGGAACATCATCAGCAACAGTTAAAAAACCAAGTATACATCAACGAAAAGTACTGCTATTAGCTGCGAAAAGTACTATCTATCTGTGATTTGCAGAGGAAGATGATAAATGCCAACGTTTCTAATGCGAGAAATTTCATCTGGGAATCGTCCCAGAGTAGCTCAGTGGTAGAGCACCCGCACGTTATGCGGCAGACCTGGGTTCGAATCCCAGCTCTGGAATTTTTCGCATAGTTGGTGAAAAATAAAATTAATCAGCCTATACACTCCAACTTGCGTAATAACTTGAAAGGTTTGTGGAATCACTTTCTAAAAATATATAATTTCCGCGGCGTAATGGAGTTGTCGCGAATTAATTGTTTCACCTGTTCTATCTGTCATTTGCAGAGGAAGATGATAAATGCCAACGTTTCTAATGCGAGAAATTTCATCTGGGAATCGTCCCAGAGTAGCTCAGTGGTAGAGCACCCGCATGTTATGCGGCAGACCTGGGTTCGAATCCCAGCTCTGGAATTTTTCGCATAGTTGGTGAAAAATAAAATTAATCAGCCTATACACTCCAACTTGCGTAATAACTTGAAAGGTTGGTGGAATCACTTTCTAAAAATATATAATTTCCGCGGCGTAATGGAGTTGTCGCGAATTAATTGTTTCACCTGTTCTATCTGTGATTTGCAGAGGTATTGTAATCGCAGAGGTTTTGTAATTGCCAACTTTTAGGCCTGTTTGTATGGATTTAGGAATTTCTATGTAGTTATAATCAATTAGTGACTAGGAAATTAGTTTAAACTTCTTGTCTGTTTTAAAAATTTGCTATATTAAGAAACATCGAAATGATTATTTTCTAAATTTTAGGTATCTGTGTGTAAAGTAGAAATTTAAATTAGTTGAATTTTTTAGATTAGTTGAAATTTAAATTAGTTGAATATAGTTGAATTTTTTACAGAAAAGTTCTCGGTGTGAGTTTTTATATTTATGGCAAACCTTTGCAGTAAAATAACTCTTATTTTATTTAATTTTTTTTGGGGGGGTGGGGGCAATTATTTTTTCCAAAACTAATAAAGATTTATCAAAGATTTGGAAGGATTTGTAATTTTTAGAAAATTTCACCTTAAACACATAAATCTTATGATAAAATTTAATAAAATGAGTTTTTATATTTTTTAAAATTTTTTCTTTGATCTATCTTGATTTAGAAAAAGTAATTTACTTGAGACATTTTTGGTAATAGTTTCATTTCTTGGATTAAGATTAATTTTAAAACTAGCATAGAATATTATTACACGTGTGATAGTGCAATCAGCAGTCAATTTGTGTACTTCATGATTTTTGCATGGGAAAAAAAAAAAAAAAAAAAAAAAAACTTTTACGATAGCGATCTTTTGACTCAGAATTTGCTCTGATTCATCACAATATGTGTGCTGTCAATCGTATTCATGAAAAAATTTGCCGTTTAAGCTTATAAATTTTGTGCGTAATGAGTATTTTTTGTTTTGTTTTGTTTGATGTTAAAAATAAATTTTACTTATTAAAAAAGTCTGGTGCTCAGTGTAAAATTAGAATTTAATTGTACCCAGTAGACTAAAAAACATGACATACTGCAAAGTTTGACAACCTAGAACAGGTAAGTTTACTAAAAACACTGGTAGTTCAAAATATATATAGAGAAAATCACCCAAAATTCTAGACCGTTAGATTGATAGCCACACGCGAAGAGAGAATCCCGAACCTGCACACTTCAGACATTTCCCAATGTTCAGCATTTTATAAATTCGGCTTTGGTGGGCATGTTTTAATAGAAATGTAGGACTATGAATACTGTACACTCACTTTAATGTATTCACTGCTTATTCTTTTTAATGCTTTCTACTGGGTTCAAATTTTTATCTATGGGCTCATCATTGTGCTATTCATTTTAACGAGAACTGCACTCTCATACAATAACTGCCCACAGATGTAGATTTAAATGGCATTAAATCATGTAAAGTATCGGTATTGGTTAAGTATTGGTATCGGCCAAAACAATAACTGTAAAGTATTGGTATCGTCTATTTCTATAAATGAATTTATAGGTAAAGTATTGGTTATTGGTAAAAATATGATATCGGTCGATCCCTAGAAAACAGCCATTCTTTATCAACTGTTTTACTAAGAGTAAAAGCGAAGCAGATGGGGGCACAGAAAGGTCTGGATGATTTTAGAGGTCAATCATCGTGGTGCAACTGCTTTTTTTTTTTTTTTTTTTTTTAAGAATTAAGCTCACCATGAGATTAAAGGCAAATGTTGGCAAGAAATTGCCCAGTGTCTGGGAAGAGCAACATGCTTGCATCTTGTTGAGCATAATCATCTGAGAACTTATCTGAACTTTCACGCATCTGAGAACACGACCCTGTGCCATTCTGTCGTCTACGTGGTTCTAGCCTGGCACCATTGCAGTCATTGGCGTCTTATGTTGTGGAGCCAATGGCAGTCTTCTTAATGGACTCCATAAGTGCGAGCCATTAGCAACCAATCGACAGGAAATGGTTCGGATTGATATAGGAACATCCAAGGTGTCTTGAACATGTCGCAGAATGGAGGTTGAAGTAGCTTGTGGGGCCACCACCGCTTGTCGGTGGATGCGTCGTATCCATGCGTGCTGACATCACTCTGGCTGCACCAGCACCCCTTAAACGTGCCACATTTCCTTGTTCCATTCATCTTTGCCATAGCCAGTGTACAGTGGACACATCCAGGTGTGTGTCTGCTGAGATTTGTCGAATGGACCAACCTGCCCTTCTCAGTCCGATCATCATGCCCCTCGTAAAATCATCAGTCTGCTGGAACTGCCTCCGTTGATGGCGGCTTGACATTCTCTGGTTACAGGTGTCCTCTGAGACAAAAATAAAATTTCTATGACAATTTCTCTAGCAGCAATACTTTTTTAAAAATTGTCCGTTCTACCTGTTCCTTCCCATATCTTTTTCCACATGTGCTGGCGAGATGCCAATTTTACATCATTAGCATAACTCGTTAAGGTTCATTTACCCTGAAATTTGTATAATTTTCTAACCACTTCTTCTTGGTGTTGCATAACCTCGTTATATGGTCACCCCACATATATAGTCATTTTTAAAAAGTCCCGGCTGACTGAATAGGAATTCTATATATTTTAATATCTCTTATATGGTCATGCTATCTCTGCTTGTATATTCACTTAGATCACTGTAAGAAATATTTCTGAAAATGGACTATCTTTTAGTATGAGATACACAGCCTAGCCTTTCTTTGTGTTGATAAGAAAAGGGACAGTTTGCAGAGTTATACAAAAGGGCTTAACTTCCCCCCCTTCACATTTACTACTGGAAGCCACTCATTTCTTAAAAAAAAAAAGGATTGCAGCTTGCTCTGTCCACTGTTTTATAAAGGAAACAATTGTCAGGGGCAGAGCATGTGTCATACCCATCTCTGGAATAAGTTCAAAGTTTGTTTCATGGGTTTTCTCACTGCATTTTCGTTCTGCTCAGTTCTGCTTATGTTAATGCAGGGTGTCTACCATCATGCAAAGGTCATGAAAGTCACAGAAAAGTCAAGAAATGGGAAAAAGGTCACGAAAGTCAAGAAAAGGTCAAGAAATGAAGCACTTGGTCACGATTTGCGACTCAACTACGTTTTTTCCATTTCATTCAGATTCTTAGTTTCTAATTTTTTGTGCTAAGTTCATTGAGAGAAATTATTTTATGTATTTTTTCTCAACTTCCTTAATTTGTATTTTGATTTCACGAGTGATTTCCTGGGAGAAAGGAAATTGATTTGTTTATCCTCGTATCAATGGTGTGCGAGTGGAGGGGGGCATCTGCTGAGTGTCCACTCTTCTCCCTCCCAACCTGAGGCGAGGATTAAAACTGTTCGCTGTGGCTTCTTTTTTTTTCTTTTTTGTTTGAGAAATATATAAAGTGTGTTATGTAAATTTTATTATTTTATACTATTTCAATTATGAAAACAGGCAAACTTAACAGTTTTTCACGTGTTTATTTCATAAGAAAACTTTAAAATACTGTTCGTTTGCTATTTATAAAATTCATTTAAAATGTCATTTACATGTTATTTAGCAGAAATCATCAAAAATGATGTCTGCCAAATAGTTGTATAGTGAACTGACAATAGTTCAATATGTCAACTGCATGTTGTTTTACACCTTGGGAATTTCAAAAGTTGGCAAGTATGCATCTTCAAACCTTGAGGAAAGTATATCACTTATCCACCTTCCCTCCTCAAAAAAAGGTTAAAATTGTTGCATTGAGTAATTTTTTTTCTTCCTTCATTCCCTGTTGAAATCAGTGTTTTGATTATTTTCCACATTTTCTTTTTTAAAAACAATAACTTGGATTCCAATTATAATTATCACTGATCCCCATGTTTCATAGCTAATAACTTCAATTTCCCCAAAGTTTTATGATATATTATAGACTTCCATAAGTTCTGTGTTACCATAGATGTAAAAAGATTTGCAATGTGCAAGCTACATTGCAAATCTTTTTACGGCGATCAATGGCAAATCTTCTTTCTTTACATAGCAATTGGTCCAAGTTAACTGAAAGCAAACGGCTGATCAGTGAAAAAATTGAAAAAAAAATCAGTTTAAAAATGGGCAGGGAAAAGAAAAACTCGGAGAATTTGTTAATTCATTGTTAAAATCAAAATCAGTTGTATATTTTTCTGCAAAATTTCCCCAGATGGCTAAAATTTCCTCCAATTGTAGATCGCCGGACAGAACATATTCTGCATCCCTGGCACGATGTATTTTTGATATTAGTTTCGTATTTGTTATGGTCAAGAAAAGGTCAAGAAAAAGTCAAGAAAAGGTCAAGAAATCAAGTTTACTTTTTGTGGTAGACACCCTGTAATGAGTAACACGGCTGCAAATGCAAAATGAAAGAATTCGTCTCTTGCAAAGAAAAAAGCATTAATGAAATCTGTCAAAAAGTCAAGCCTGTCTAAGGCAGCTTTTGCGAAAATGCATGGAATATCAAGAACAACTGTAAATAACATTTTTTCAAAATCTGCTACCGAGGATTTAAAAAATGGCATGAGAAAACGGCAACTTGTTTTACCTTTTGACAAGTTTGAGCAATCTCCTGATTTTGATAAAGTGCCAATATCTTCCTTCATCTTAAAAGAAAAGCCTTTACAATTTGCTGTTGAGATAACAGAATCCAGTTTCAGTGCTGGCAATGCATGGTTACCAAGACTTACATTATGGCATGACTTAGCTTAAAAAAAAAATTATGAGGTGAAGCTGCTAATGTGAATTACAAACAACTAGGGGAATGGAGAGAATCAAAGTTAGGTGATGTTCTCAAGCAGTATAACCCTTGTGATGTTTACAGTGCTGATGAGTGGGGGTTATTCTACCATACTTTACAAGATAAAACTTTTTTTTTTTTAATGAAAAATGTATGGGAGGCAAGAAAAGCAAAGAGACTAAGCATTTTATTAGCAGCAAATATGGATGATTCGGAAAAACTCACTCCTTTGGTTGGAGGAAAATTTCTGAGACCCTGTTGCATGAAAAACATAAAACCTTTGCCCGTGTTTTACGATGTAAATTTAAAATCTTTCATGATAACTAGCATATGCGAGAAAACAATTCAATGTCTGGATACTTATTTTTCAAAGAAAAAAAAGTTATTTTGATTGATAACTGTACTGTCCATTACAACATTCCCAGTTTGAATTCAGTTGAACTAATTTTTTTTACTGCAAATAGCATGTGTCTCTCAACCCCTAGATCGGAGACTAATTCAAAACTTTAAGATAAACTACAGAAAACTACTCCTTAATGGCATGATTTCTGCTATTGACAAACATTAAAAGTTTAGTATGTCTGTGTTGAATGCCCTGTTCTATATCAATAAAGCTTTTAATAACATATCAAAAGAGATCTTTTCAAACTGTTTTAGAAATGCTCAATTTTGCCCCTATGAAGATGAGCCTCTAGCTGAGCTTACATGTCTTCGAAATCAGTTATGCACAGTACCTGAATGGAATGGAATATGCAGCAATTGATAATGATATTGCTACTTCTTCCAAAGTTTCAATGGCTGCAATTGTTTCAGAAGTCATAAATTCAAATGCTGTAGGAAGCAGCGATGAAGAGAGTGCTGGTGAACTTAAAATTCAGGCTAAAACACAGACAGAAGTCTTCAAAGCGTATATAACACTGTTAGGTGTTTTTTAACGCAATCTGAGGCCTCGGAGGAGCACTTAAACTGTTAGTGATCTTGAAAAAGTAGTGATAAAAACTTTTAACTGAAGGAAAGGCAACCCTACATAAATGAATACTGTTTTAAATGCTGAATTGTGTTTCTTACTTCTGTAAGTATATTATGCATCAATTATATTTTCTTGTTTTATATTTAATTACTGTATTAACAATCAAATAAAAAATATTAATCCAATAACAATATTGAATTTTGCTTTTCCTTATATATCTCTCTATTCTAAAAAAAAGTAAAGGCCGCTGGCGCTGTCAATAGCTTGTGAACCTATCTCCTCCTAAACCGTGGGGATTTGATTTTCGACTAAGGTGCCAACAGATTCGAAAAATTCCGAGAAACCTGCAAAGCTGACTTAAATTTCAAAAATCGAATTATTTTAGAAGATATTAATAAAAAACTGAAAAAATAAACAGAATGGTTGCCAGATTTGGCATAAAATCATTCATTCCTCTGCAACAAAGCGTTTCCAAGTACAGTATCGGAGCCTTTATCTGGAATTCCGAAAACCGGAAAGTTCCAAAAACCGGCACTTTCCTCAGATTTCAGTTTTTTTTCTTTTCTGTTTAAGGCTCACTGATCTAGATACCATTTTTTCCCCACTACGTAAAATCTCGACTATTCGGCATTCAAGTAACCAGAAAATTTCGGCCTCCCCCCCTCCCTTGGGGGTAGGTCTTCTCAAATGACCAATTCCTACTCTGAATCGCAGCTGTCCAAACTTAGAACGGGGAAGAGGATGCAAATTTCTAACTGCTAGAGGTTATCAATAATTCCACAAATCGTTGTAGTATAAAGAAAATAAACAGACAAAATGCTCACAAAACAAATATGACAGACACACGTTACAAAAACAAAACATTTTACAGCTGTGCTGGCGAGCACGGAGAAAAATCAGCTCCGTACCGATAGCCAAAACAGAAAAAGTGCTGATTACATATTTATAGCTAGTGAGTCCTGACCTACTTATTTGGCCTATCTGCATTCCGATGATTCAACAGTGTTATCTCTGAACAGAAGCTCGAGAGGGAAGACAGAGAAAACATCACCGTTTTTATTATTAATCATTCTCTTAGTTTAAAGAAATTACCTGTTAGAAATCGATAAGTGGTTTTATTTTTAATTTACTATTATTTTTCTCCCCAGCGATGCAACGGTATTATTGCCTTGTAATACATCAATATAAACGAATATTATTATAAATACAATTAAAAACTTTGTTAAAAACACACAATTAAAAATAGATCAGTACGCACCGATCTATTTTTAGTGTTTTTCAACATGCATTGATTATCATTCCACGATTAGATTCCGCCCCCCCCCCCTTAACAGCTTTGTCAACAAACTTTTTTTTTACAAGCTTAACTATCTGGAATTTTCACTTATCCGGCATTTCCCGTGCTTTCGGATAGTCGTGGATAGTCGACCTTTTACTTATTTAAATTGTGTCCTTTTAATTAAACGGTTTTTCCTTTTCCTGTTACGGGTTACGTTGCAGCTACGTGTGTTGGGGGGAAAGCAGGCGGATTACTTTATTTCGACGTGCCTCAGATTGTCTCGATATTTTTGTGGGGAACATTGAAACAGCTAAAGATTAATGAAATGTTCAAACAAAATAAAGAATAAATGTTTAAATGTTAGCTTTTCCCCTCTCAAAATTGTATATGATCTAATTGTACGGTCTCGTTTTACTTTCCGAACATGTACCATGTAAGGAAAGTATTGTAATCATGAAAAAATTCGACTTCGAGATTTTAGTGTTTTTACACGTTTTGAGGGCTTCTGAGTCCATTTATGCTATTTTTACGAGATGTATGGGTGTGTTTGTGTGTATGTGAGTGAACACGATAGCTTCTGAACGGAGCATTCGATTGAGCTCAAATTGGATATATATGTCATAAACCACCGTCGCAAGACCGGTATTGATTTTGGTGTGTATAGGACTTATAGTTTTTCTACAGGGCTACGACAAAGATTTCTTTTACATTATGGCCTGTGGGGGGAATTTCTTGAAAGTGCGCTAGCGTTTAAACGGTAGATTCGATTGAGCTCAAATTGGGTATATATGTTATAAACCACCATCCTAAGACCGGTATTGATTTTGGTGTGTATAGGACTTATATTTGACGCAGCCCTGTAGAAAAACTATTTCTCTTACATTATGGCCTATGGGGGGAAATTCTTGAAAGTGCCCTAGCGTTTAAACGGTATATTCGATTGAGCTCAAATTAGGTATATATGTTATAAACCACCATCCTAAGACCGGTATTGATTTTGGTGTGTATAGGTCTTATAGTTTTTCTACAGGACTACGACAAAGATTTCTCTTACATTATGGCCTATGGGGGGAAATTCTTGAAAGTGCCCTAGCGTTTAAACGGTATATTCGATTGAGCTCAAATTGGGTATATATGTTATAAACCACCATCCTAAGACCGGTATTGACTTTCGTGTGTATAAGACTTATAGTTTTTCTACAGGGCTACGACAAAAATTTCTTTTATATTATGGCATATGGGGAGAAATTCTTGAAAGTGCGCAAGCGTTTAAACGGTGCATTCGATTGAGTTCCAATTTGGTATATATGTTTGAATTATTCATCGATTAAAATTTATTTAAATGCTTGGTAATGATCTTAATCGTAAGTGTTCGGAAAGTCGAGTGGAGTCACTCTAGTTTTTAATTTTGTTTTGTAATAGTGGGCATTTTCTCAACGTATTTTCGTAATTAAAGCTGAAATTTCGAGCTGCTTTATGGGGAGCTCCAATTACGGAAGCCAATACTTCTGACGGAGATTTCAATAGTTATACGCATATTTTTTTCAGTTAGTATTTTTTCTTCAACATTTAACCATATTTTTAAAGGGCTGCAACTGATTTTAATTTTCATCACAATGATGTTATCAAGGGAGCGAGCGAGGTATATTGTTTTTGTCCATCACGTAAGCTATATGCCTACCATCTTTGTAATCCTTATGCGTAGGCGAGCGTGCACAGCGGCGGGAGCGTGGAACATGGTTCTCTCCCGTAGCGATGGTTCTGCATATCTGACAGAATACGTGGATACCATGGGCGCCGGCAGCATAGGGCAAGGGGGGGCAATGCCCCCCCTGGATTTTTGTATGCAGTGTTTTCCCTTGCTTTTTTGCTCTTTCCAACATGGTAACCATACATTAAAATAGTCTTTGCCCCCCCCCCCCCCCCCCCTCGGGAAATATTCTGCCTCTGCCCATGGTGGATACCGCGATGCGCAGCATTGAAGTTTTATTTTACAGTAAGTTTTGATAAATTTAATTATTTTTATTTTAAAATCTATTATGAATGCTTAACTATTTACATAATTATATGCAGTAATTATCATAAAAGCTACTTGTACTTAAAGACCGGTACTTTTTTAATTCTACCGTGCACAAAGGGTTAATTTTTCGTCAGCGACCCGAAAACCGGCAAATTCTGTAAACCGGAATGAGGTCGGTCCCGAGGTTGCCGGATAAAAGGTCCCATACTGTATCTATGAATCGCGTGAAATTTACAAAGTTAACACGAAAAGCCTAATAACTTTCTTCACCGTTTGACGATCCGATTGAAAATTTTCATGATCATGTATAAAAATATAGAAAACAATCTGCGCTTCTTTAAAAATCTGAAAATCCATCCATTTCTTCCTTTTTAAGCGATTTTTTGCAATTTTCAGCACCATTTTATTTCCGAGAGTCAAAAAAGTAAATCATTAGCGTGACAAAATTACCCTTTTCAAGTGAATATGACGTCATACAATTGGGATTCAAATTCGTTTAAAAAAGCTTTTCCAGATTACACAGTTTATTATCATTTTTTTTTTTTTTTTCACAAATAAATCATTTGTATGGACATGAGAATAGCTGTGTATGCAAAACGAAATCTTTTGATTGCGAAAAGATTCCGCGAATTTCCAGAATAGCATGAAATTTAATTTGGGTATCTCTCTATTCTAAAAAAAAGTAATGGCCGCTGGCGCTGTCAAAGCTTGTTGGCCTATCTCCTCCTAAACCGTGGGGATTTAAGTTTCGACTAAGGTGCCTACAGATTCAAAAAATTCCGAGGAACCTGATGAGCTGACTTACATTTCAAAAATCGTATTATTTTAGAAGATATTAATAATAAACTGAAAAAATAAACAGAATGGTTGCCAGATTTGGCATAAAATCATTCATTCCTTTGCAACAAAGCGTTTCCAAGTATGCAGTATCACGTGAAATTGTCAAACATGAAGTAGAAATACACCTATTTTATGCCAAAATAAAAACTACACGAAATAAGTAACTCAAAATGTGTTACACAAAGTTGAAATTTTCAAATAGTAATTTCGCTTAGACAACAGGAGTTTAGAATTAGCGATTATCCGTTTTTCCAAAACAGTATAACTAATATCTTGAAAATGAAAAATAATTAAAATGCAGATTATTTTAAAGCCGGTTTGGTACAGCTGGATTATTTGCTACCAGTAGAAATATTTGGCGGCGTTAACTATGCCATTATAGCAGTTACAGTACACTTTGGATACTTGCTAGCGCGACGAGATGGTATAATTCGTGGTGCTAAGTACAGCAATCTGCAAACGATTATGTAAATGAAAATATGGATAACGGTTTTCCGGTAACCTTAAATGAACAGTAATTAGAGGTTGTGAGCATGTGTAAATCGCCAAATAATGAAAAGTCGCCATTGGTGGCAAGCTATCCTATCTGTTCCATAGCTTTTATTAACTTTACATGTACGCAAGTCACCAAATAATGAAAAATCGCCATGGGTGGCAAATTCGCAGTGTCCAATAGGTTTTACATTATTACAAATACAGCTGAAACAGATGTTCTGATTTTATTATGCTTTAGCTCCTAATTAATATAACCTTTGAATGGCAACATTAAATATCATTGTGTTTCTGAGGAGTGCAAATAATTTTTCCAGCGATAATAAGCGGAGTCCGCACTCCAGGTGGAGTATAGCTCAGGACCCGTACAACACGGATTCCCATAACACAATATCTTCCGTGTTATGAGGGGGAGGAGATCTACTGTAGTGTGAAGTTTAAATTTTTATGTACCAATGAACCTGCAAGAACCAAGCAATGTGTAGCTCAGTAACATTCTATCTGATCCAATCTTCGGGTTTTGTCTGTTGAAATTGTCTTTTTTACGAATAAGCCTTATTAGGGGGGCGAATGCCTAATATGAAAAGCGAGCGTAGCGAGTCTGGGGGGCCTTGGCCCCTAGTTTATATATAAAATTACTTGCAAGAGCATGTATCTGAGTTAAAATAGGTAGCTGTTTATATCTATCACATATATGGTCACATATAAGGCCACTTTTCTACGGTCTCCTCAGATGACCTTTTAATGAGATTTGACTGTATTCATAAAATAAATTATACTGATGATGACCTTGGTGATCATTGTAAGATTTTATGTTACAAGGTAAGTTATTTTAATCATAAATGTTCTGTATTACTTTATATTACCTAAATTAAGACGTCTTAACTTGATGAGCTTGCTTCTATGATACTTAAAAAAAAGTGTAGCATTGTTCTCGGTGCATCATAAAACTAGTTCTATAGATAAAAATAAGTATGTACTCTTGGCGTTATAGTCATTGCAGCATTATTACCGAAAAATATGGTCTTTTGTGTGCTCATACTTAAATTTTATTAGGAATATTGTTTATTAAAAATCCGCTGTACTTTGCAAGCATTATAAATATTTAACTCTGAAAATTAATGGTAAGCAATAAGCAGGGTTGTAAGTTTTATGTTTAATATGCATAATTTCTAAATCAGTGTGTCATTTAGAGGCTTAAAGTTATGAATCCTAATTAATAGTTTTTAATTTAGAGTACTTCTAATATTTGTGGCAAATTTTTTATACTGTGTACCAACAAATATTTGCTAGGTCTTTAAGAGACTTTCTCCATCGCCTTTTAAAGATTGAAAAAATATTCACAAGGGTGATCAAACCATTAGATATGAAATATTAAGCTTGAGTTCAGTTTTATTATTTCAGTTAAATATTTAAAAAGTTTATTTATCCTTTTTTTTAATCCTGATATTTTTAGTTGTCTTGTTCACCGTGAAAGGAGAAAATTTTTGCGTACTGCATTGAAGGAATTAGGCTTGATTCTTGCTGATCAACCTGGCTTGTTTGGACCAAAAGTAAACTTTTAACTTATCATATTTTTATACAATATTTTATCAAATATATGTATTTTGATGTTAATTTGTAGGTATTGTTTGTATTTATGGGCCTATCTTTTGCACGAGATGAAATTCACTGGTTATTGAGACATTGTGAGAATCTTCCTCAGCGGCAAGGAAGAGCACGTACTCCTCAGCCTGAGGATTTGGTTGACAGACAACTTCCAGAGCTACTTTTTCATATGGAGGAATTGAGAGGTATGATTTTAAATTTAGTGATTATAGTTTGTACCCCATTTTAGAACTCCTTGCCCCCCCCCCCCCCCCCAAAAAAAAAAAAAAATTATGGATGTAGAAAAGTTTCTGCTTTTAAAAAGTATATCATGCAATTAAAATATGTATTGTATGTCTGCAGGAGTTGTGATGGCTTTTAATTTGTGAGTCTCATTTACACATAAGATTAACTGTTTTGAATCCATTGTTGAAATTTTTGGGTCCTTTTTCAATAGCGTATGGTAGGATTCTTGATCTGTTTAATGAAGGGGCTTTGTTGAAGTAAGTCACTGGCACTCCAGATATGATGAAATATTTAAAGTTAAATGACATTTGTGTATCACTAAATCATGGCTGATAAAAATGCTTTTGTAGTAAAGTTAATTACTTGAACAAAAAACAATTAACGAAGCAAATAACAATTAACTTAGCAATTAGAGCATTTTTTCCCCAATAATCTCTTATAGAACGCAAAACCTACACCAGAGATACCACTGGCATCTTAAAGTTGTGAGTCTCAGGTAAACACAATATTAACTATTTTTAGGGTATCTTGCTGGAGATGAGAAGAGGACCTTAAATTGTTGTTGTGTGTCTCAGGGAGGACAGGGAAAAGTTGTGGGTTTTAGCAGAGCCCATTTATCAGCAAGGAAACCTGGGCATTTAATCTGGACACACCAATTTCAAGGGCCCAGAAATTTTGTATATTTGAACAAATTTTTATTTGTTTAAAAATTTATTTTCTAAAAAAAGGGGGGTGGGGTGTTAGATTCAAATAATTAGAAAGACATCATTATTTGTGTACATATTGTAATTAATAAAGGATATCTAATGCAGCAGACTATGAACTATGAATGTGGTTACTACAGCCGTTGCTAGTCTTTCAGACACTCTATTTTTGCTGAGTTACTTGCAAACAACACTGGTGTGAGCATAACCAGCTGCATACCTCTAATCATGGTAACTCCTTGGTTTGATTAGATGCCCAAAACAACTAAAGTATGTTATTCATGTTTCAACGGCAGCTCCATGGGCAAAGCGCGCTTTCTAAATGCTTTGAGCTTTTTTGCTATCAGTCAATTATTTTATGTATATTCTATTTCATTTGCTTAAAATTAAATGGTGTATGATTAAAAATTAAACTTTGAAGTGGCATTTTCCATTGTATTTCTGGGCATGCCAAGCGACTGAAGAAAGCTTGTAAAGAAGAGCAAGAAAAACTACAAGAAGGTAATATTAGAAAATATTGTTGTGTAGAAAAGAAAAGATACTATATAAACAACTAGCAAAGTTCTGGGTCAGAAAATAAAACATAAAATTGTTACCAATTCTGATGACAGCAGTCACCAGGCAGAAAAATGTTCAGAGTTGGAAAAACTTGACTTATTAAACAAATTACCATTTTCATAAAAATGGGAATTAATAATTTTGGGATTGTTAAAGATCCAGCTCTTAGGAATAACATTTCTGATCAGATAAGAGAATATTTTGCAATTCACCCTCCTTCTCAAAATATGAAAAAATTGCATTTGATAGAAAGAGTACATGGAATTGTTAAAAAATGTCTTGCAGAAAAGCATTTTTTTCACACAAGGAATGGGGAAAAATTGCAAAGAGAATGGCTGATTTTATCAGTTCTAATTATTCAATATTTTGCTACGCCTTTAAAGACCTGATTATATGAAGAAAATTTCGGGGGATTTGGTAGCTGCAATCAGTTGCCAAAGCTCTTTCCGGCAAATCAATGGGAAAGCAGTGTTGCCATAATAAACAAACTAAGCTGTGCTCACAAGCACCTGAGATTCGCTGAATTGGCAATTGTTAGGGCATGCAATTATAGGTAGCATATCGCCTCAGCAGTCTTTTTAAATATTTAGGATCTTGAGCAGGCCCGGACTGGAAGGGTAGGGGCCCACCCATCTCAAGAGAAGGGGGGGGGTTCGGGTTATTGTGTAACCGATAAATATTAGGATGTGTTAACTTTCAGTGTATGGGGGGAGGAATGGTGTTATTATTAATTAATTATGATTGATAATTAATACTTTAATAAAATATTGATCTATTAATTAATATGCATCATTCATATTAATTAGTCCCTTGTTCATTCGGGAACCCTCTCTCAAAAATTTTTGAGAACTACATTTAAATGAAGTGTTTTGAAGCCTTCTGGGGTGCAATTGCAGCTGCAAAAAATTTTGCAAGTGTCAAACTTCATTTAAGTGCTATCAGTATCATCATCTTTTTAGTTTCTTTCTTTTTTCTGTTTGGGGGGGCCTGCCCTCAGCAGGGAGGGCCCACCCGTCTGCAGACAGCAGTGGCAGCCCATGGTCAAAAATGTTAGTGCAGCCAGAAGCATATGAGCCCCCCCCCTTTCCTCCGGAGAGGATTGGAAAATCTTTGTTACTGAATTTGAAAGCTGGCGGATTAAGCCCTCACCGAGGGGGGGGGGGGGGGAAAGAAATTATATAAAAAATGTCAGAGATGCTATTTTACTTTCATAAAATGGACATAAATTTCAACCAGCCGCTCTTATCCTCAAAATTGCATTAATCCGTGTCTGATTCGAAGTTTCTTTAGAATTTTCTTTTGTAACGATAACTTGAGAAGGAAAAAAAAAAAAAAAAAAAAAAAAAAAAAAACCTTACTTATTTTTTATAAGTCAAATCAATCCTCCTTTCTTTTAAACATGCAAATCGGTCAGTGATGTCCGCATAGAAAGGCGTTGTTTTAATTCAGATATCAATAATTTTAAAAGCTCTTTAAAATTTCCCATGTTTAAAGAATTTTCTCGCTCGCCATGTCTAAATGCCAGTTATTGCTTACTTAAAAACAATATTGCTTTGATGGGTAATTGTCCATTCATAAGCGTCTATTCAGGTTTACCTTCTTGAAAAATTCAGCAATATAAAGTCCAGAGTTTTCCAAACATATATTTTCCTTACCCCCTCCCTCACTTCTCGTCTGAGCGAATCAGTTAGTCGAGTTCTCAACTTCAGCTGCCATTAGAAAATCTTCCATCGGCTGTATCCAGCTGCATACTCCCTATGCCGGAGGGGCTGCTGACGTAGTCGTTGTCATGGCAACGGTGCTGCCAATTTTCTTTTCAGCGCTCTGGGCTGAACCAAAGATTTTCCCAATTGAATTGCGGGAAGATTAAAGTGCTTTTTTTCTGAATGAGCGATCCGGCCACAATACTTTTTTTTTGTTTGGGTTTTTTTCGGAGATTTTTTTAATTTACCGCAGGAATTCCACAATTCTAATCTGAATTTAGGAAAATTAGTAGAATAAATTATTTTAAAGTATGTGCTGATAATTTCAAGTGCAGCCTGGCTGTACTTGCTGTATCTCATGAGCCGCCACTGGCAGACAGTCGGGCACTCTGGCCAGTCCGGGCCTGATCTTGAAGGTTCCATAAATGTGGAATTTTCACATTTGCTTTCAATCACATCTATTTCCATTTCGCTATTCTATTTGAAAGACATTTTTTCTTCATTCATCACAACAATCGGTATCACTGAGTCTTCTGCCATCTTATGACAAAGAAATAGGAAGCACTGCAATTGGCTGGCATTCCAGCAACCTGCAATATTTTCACTTCTGAACGAAAAAGTTGGAATTGACTGCTCCCTTGGAAAATGAGGAAAATTTCCCAGAAAGGGGTTTCTGCAACTGGTTGCAGCAACCAAATTGTCCGAACTTTTCTTTGTGTAATAAAGCCTTAAGCTTTTTTTGAGCTGTAATTCTTTTCTTGCAACATTAGTTTTCATGACTGGAAGCATGCTTCTGAATGTTTTGACTGAAAATGAGAACTCATTTTATCGTAGAAAAGCTATTTGCACCTTGTCATCATCAAAAGATGTTTCTGGCAGAATTGATTCTCAAGATTCACAATGTAAATATGGGCATGATTTACTTACAAGAGTTGTTACTAACAGTAATTAATGCAACTATTTTGGTTACTAAAATTAAGAAAAAGTTTACTTTTTTGGCTACTTATTCATATCAGCAGGAAAATGAAATCTTGTTTATGACACATCACCTAGTGTGCTGTCAGAATCTTTGCACCACAAATTTAAGTAGCTAGTGCAAACCCTGTTAAACATACATTTTAAACTGTGAAAACTGAATTATTTTATTTTATTTATTTATTTTAATGTTTAGCTCTTATTCGAAAATACAATCAAGTCATTCAACGCTACTATGTTCAGTATTTAGCTGGATATGATGCCGTTGCTTTGAATCACATGATACAAGTAAGTGATAGTTTTTCATTTTAGTCTATTGTATAACACAGGGTCAGGTGGGGGAAAATGGGGTATACTTAAAAATACATTTTTTCTCCATAAAAAATTTAGATGTTTCAATATTTTCTATGGAGATATATTTCAACAACATAATAAGTACTTCTAATGAAGTTTTAGGATATTTCAACAATATCCATGTATGCAAAACTTCTTGATTTTGTTCCAACCATGCTGCCTGTTAACAAAAGATATTGAAAAACTCTTTTTCAGATTCCTTATAATTAGATGAAGCATTTGCATTTTGATGCATATGGGTAGAGAGACTTCAAAAGAGCTGAATTATATAAGAAAAATTAAGAATGAAATTGTAATTTTTATTTTTAAATTTATTTCTGAGATGGGGGTAAAATGGGGGGTTGGGGTATGGTTAGACGTGCAGAGCTGCCAAGTCTCCGGCTTTTTCCGGGAGATTTCCTACCACAATTTTTGGACAGTTTTATTATGGATTAAATATTTAGACTTATTTTAAGAATAAATTTGTAAGTAAAAATTAGTGGTGGGAAATCTCCCGAAAAAAGCCGGAGACTTGGCACCTCTGGACGTGGCAAAGTTCTGTATGATACTGACATTTCTATTTTTCCTTTTGTTAAATATTCCTGAAATAGTTATAATCAGTGAAATTGACATTTTATTTAACTGTTTATTATATAAATCAATTTAGTGGAACCAGGAGTGTAGCTAAGAATTTTGGATGTGACCGAGAACTCAAAAAAACTAGAATCCATTATAGCTTATAAAAATATTTATAATACAGTAGAGAGCCAGAAATCCGCACAGCTTGAGACCATGGCTTGAGCAGATTTTGGGATTTTGTGGATTTCGGGCCATAAAAGATATATCGTTACATATTACATTTCTGATTAAAAAAAAAAAAAAAATACAACTACAATGAAATAAAAGCACAGTCAAAAGTATTTCACTTATATTTTCACATTAAATATAAAAGCATAAGGGAAAAATAAATTACATTAAGACTAGCAAAGTTAATGGTTTCAAAATTTCCTTTTTTTAAATATATATATTTGTATACTTTCAGTTTCTTTCTTCCTTTATTTATTTTTGCAAATTGTATATTATCATTAATTCTTGTTTTGTTACAGAACTTTGTTGTTCTAAAAATTTAAGGTGTACTTCTCCTACTTTAACTTTTATCAAATGGATTTTATTATTATTATTATTATTATTATTACCCAAGTTTTCATCATCATCAGAATCATATTTATCTGGATTCAAAACACTTTTCAACAATTTCATCACTAGTGGATAGCTGCTGATGGTGTGCGGATTTCAGACGATTGCAGATCTTAGGTTGACAGATTTTTGGTGATAAACTCTATATCTTTTTTAAGGGAGGGGAATGGAAACCCTTTACTTTGCGGACAAGAGTTCACATATAAAAATGAACTTAAAAAAATGAAATAAAAAATAAATTCATAAATCGATTTTGAAATCTTTGCTGTTGGAGAAACATACATTAGAGAAAATATTAAATTTGGCTTAGGTCTGTAGCTGAACCTCAAAGTTTTCAAGGAGAACTTTCAAATTTATCCACAAATACGAAAGTTTTTTCATATCTTATGTTTACTTACTTTGGGCTTGGCTACAGCACCATCAGCCATCCCCTGCTCACATCCCTGTGTGGAACCAAATAACATAGGGCATGTACTGAGTGAACCTGAATTTGATAATTGTGGTTATTATTTCTTTTGCTAAATATTTTGAGAAATAACTCTTTCCTATGCATCTTTTTCTTGAAGTATATCGAGCGCATTGAATAGTGACTTTTCTTTCATTTGTTGCATTAACATGATTTTTTATTAAAAATATACAGGTACTTTTGTACTACCCCCATTTTCCCCCACCATGGAGGAAAATGGGAGAATTAATACTTTTCTAACTAAAAATGGCACCATAGAAAAGTATTTTGATAACATTAAAAAATAATGCTATAGTTTCAGTCTATAATAAGTCCAATGTATGTAATATATGTCAATAATTAATATAGATTTAACAGCTTGATTTTAAGACCTTTAAAAAAAATCTTAACCTGTTTAAATCTAAGCAGACTTGCCAGGTTTTTTAATTTTGAGCAGAGTGACTTTCCTGCTGCATTTACTGCTGTCATACTATTGAATTGTTTTCGTAGATTTTTTTTTTAAAACTGCATTTTAATTTCTCATTATTTACCTTGAAAGGTTAATGAGTTCCCAAGTAATTTTTAAACAATCATTTATTACATCAACTACTTCCTGTAATTGTCATCTCAATGCGCTGGCAACAGTTATTACACAGAATTAGAAAAAACAAACTAACTGAAAAAAATCTGCTGTGACTAGGCTTTTGTGAATCTACCAATACTTAGCAGTTGCTGAATCATGCAAATAAATTACATACACACTGCACAACTAGCTTTCTCACTTAGTACATAAAATACGCCCAAAGAACTGTACCTCTGCATTCCATAGTTTTCTAGAAAAACACAAAAGAAAAGTAATGATGTCACATCTGACACTAGGAGAAAAAAAAAAGCTGGGTATAATGTGATTCAAAAGACTAAGAAATGCACACTGAAAGCAGAATCCCTCAATTCTGGGAAATCCTTGAAAATGATAAATAAAGCATTTTTTATTCAAATTAAACCAACTTCTATTTGTAAATACCTGGTAGTTATAGAGTTATGCTGTTTAGACCTATGTAGAGCCTGTTGTGGTGGACATATTTTGTTGAAATTTGGTTAGTACATTACTAGGATCATAGGAAAAAGAAATCTAATAAAAATATAGTTCAAATTTCAACAGATATATGGTAGAGAAGAGTTTGGGCTCATTTTTTGAAGCCCAAACCCGAGGACTTTTAATCCGAGCCCGAAATTTCACCTAAACATAAATAAAATTCAGTTACTTCATTGATACAATACAATAAATTTTGCCGGTTGTGCAAATTAAAGACAAATATAGTTACAAACTCTTAATGCACTTTCTAATTCTTTATATCCATGTTTACAAAATAACAATAATGCTTCAATTTTTATTAAAAATTCCGTTGTGTACTCACATCAGTGTTAAGCATTCGTATGTACTTCGATATATTAGATACAGAAAAATACAAGTTATAAATCTCGTATAGTGACATTAAAAAATGTTATATTTAAAACACTTCCAGAAAAGAGATTTTGCATAATAAATTTAAGAAATTTGCATATTTGCATAGACTTGCATAAGAATATATTATTGCATAAGAATTTAGTTGATAGGAACAAAATTACTTTTAAAAAATATTTTATGGTACAATGTAAATATATACATTTAACTAAGATAGACCAGTAAATAATGAGGCCAAAATTTTGAATTAACAGCATTTTAACACACATACGCAAATGAAATAGCACAGCACACCATTTAGTAAATTATGTGAAAAAGCTAGCTTTTACCCACCAATTATTTTGTTGAAAGTCCTAGCATCACATCAGTTCGTTTATTTTTCCGAAGAATCGCTTTTTAAAATCCATTTCAAGTAGTATGCTCAGTAAAGGAGACAATTTTCACGAGCCCGAGCCCGCCTGAGCTCGAATGCAATCTTGAATTACGAGGCCCGATTCGGGCTCGGGTTGAGCCCGTCTCATCTCTAATATATGGCACTTCTCCCATAAAAAGGACATAGGCAAATTTGGAGCGTTTTGGAAAGGCCAGTAGTCAATGCCATATAATTATTCTTCACCATGCCTTTAGAGAAGGAAAAGCAATCTTTACTGATCAAATTGTTTATGAGAACTGCAGTAACTATTACCGTATTTTATGGAAGAAACGCCACACCCTTCGTAACCGCCGCACCCACGATTACGCGGGTAGAAAGCAAGAAAATTGTTGTAACTGCCGCACACGACGTAAGCGCCGCACATGACGTAAGCAATAAACTTAATTAGCGGGAAAATCGTAAACTCCGTGTCGATCCTTAATAAATGATAAGGCTAATTTCATTAAGAGTAAATTAACTTGCATTAATCAGGGTTCCTGGTGAACCGCGAGAATCTCTCATAAATTTCTTAAATCTTGCGCAAAATATATTACAGCGCGAGAGTCGCGCTGCTTCAAAGTCTAAAAATGCCAGTCCACAAATACAAAAATTTGTTTTGCTTCTGTTTTCACTCTATTAGTACAATCATCGAAATCGGGATAAGTGTTTTTAGTAATGGAAGAGAGACTCCGATAACGAGTTGTGTGTTATAAGTTTTTAAATGTATTGATGATAATACATGTTTATATTCCAGATTCCAGAGTTTACTGATGTTACAAGACCATAATACATTTGCATCGTTGGAAGGGGGGGGGGAATAACAGTACATTAAAAATAACACCACTTATCGGTTTCCAAAGGGTAATTTCCTTCTGCTAAAAGAATTATTTAAAAAAAGCATGCTGTTTTCTGCTTACTGCCCCCCCTCCTCCTCCGTTCCTCTCAGCTTCCGTTCAGCGATAACAAGTTTGAAACATTGCAGTGCAAAGAGGGGGAATATAGTAATTAATGCTATCCGCACAGAGCTGACGTGTTTATTTTTCTGTTCCTCCTCGGCAGCTGTTAAAATATTTTGTTTTTGTAACGTGTGTCCGCCGAATATGAGTTTTGAGAGTATTTCGTCTGTTTTTTTATACCACTAGGATTCATGGAATTATGCTTTGAAATTTGCATCTCCATTCCGTTCAGTTTAATTGTGGTTCGCAGTAAGAGTTGATCAATTGTTAAAATAGACCCCCCCCCCCCCCCAAATAAATAAAATAAATAAATAAAAGGAAAGCAGAATAAAATATTGTTAAATAAATAAAATGATGTTAAAAAATATTGATGTTCTCACTTAACAAATTTAAACATTAATTGTAATTACACAAAATAATAAATGAAGCGTTGAAGTGCGCATGAGAGGGGAGGTAGATCGTGCTTATTTTTTTTAAATGTTACTTTGTGTTTTGGAAATTCTGGCAAATTTCCTCTCCTTTTTCTGATGGGAATCTTGTTTTGACCTGAGGAGACATCAGTTGGCACTTTTAATCATCCAGAGTGCGGGACGTGGACCCTTCTCCTCATGGCGCTTCAAGTTTTTTTAAGTGGGTCGCATCCACTTTGCACGCTTTTTTTAAGTGGGTCGCATCGACTTTGCACGCTTTTTTTCGGTGGGTGGCATCCACTTAAAATTCACTTTCACTCGAATCCTTCAAATTCTCTGCTCTCACTGTCTGAATTAAATAAGTGAAGGAATTCTTCATCTTATTCAGCATCATCTTCATCACTAATCACACCAGCATCATTTTCATCACGATTTTCCTCAATGGAACTGGAAATTATTTCTGCCTTGGAAAAACCCGATTTAATGATGTTTGGGGATATTTCCTTCCAGGCTTCGGACACCCACCGAGCCACTTCTCCATAAGAAGCTCTCTTTAGTTTTCCACTTTTCGTGTAGGAGTGGCTTTCGCTTGCTATCCACAACTCCCAGTGTTTCCGGACGCGGCTTTTAAAGCTTTTGTTGATGCTTAAATCCAGAGGTTGGAGTATTTTTGTGAGTCCACCTGGAATAACTGCCAAAGAAGCAGATGCACTTTTCGCCTCTTTTTTTACTGAATCCAGTAAATGTGCCCGCATTGAATCCATTATAAGAATTCCTTTTGGCTGGAAAAAAGCCCCTTTTCGCTTGCGCCAGACTTCTTTAATCCAGTCAAGCATCAGCTTTTCACACATCCAGCCCTTCTCGTTGAAACGTATGACAACATCATTTGGGAAATTATCCCGGGGCAATGTTTTCCGCTTGAAAATTATCATGGGTTTCAATTTTTCCCCATTCGCAGTACAGGCAAGCACGCAAGTAAATGATGTTTTCTCGTGCCTCGTAGTCACGATTGAAACCGTTTTATCTCCAGATTTATTAACCGTACGGTTAGGCGGGCAATCAAACGTCAGGGGAACTTCGTCCATATTAATAATTTGGGATTCGTTGACTTTTAGCTGACTAATCAATTCCTTTACGAATTGTAAAAAGGCTTTCTTTTTATCTTCCCAATCAGCTGGTAATTGCTGTCTTTTATTCCGTACAGATAAGTTTTTTTTCTTGCCATGAATCTGTGGCACCAGTTTGGATTCCCATTAAAATCCAGAATTCCCATATTAGAGGCGATTTTTCTGGCTTGTAGACGGATATTCACTGTGGATAGGGGAACTCCCTTCTCTCTTTGTTCTACAATCCATTTTAGCAAAATATCCTCCAATTCTGGCCAGCGCACAATTCCACTCCTTCTTGCTCGTTTTGATTTTGGCATATTCTCTGTTGCTGGTTTCTCTGACCGCCATCGACGAATGCACCTTTTGTCGACTCCAAATTCTCGTCCTGCCGCGCGATTTCCAATTGCTTCAGCTCTTCCAACGACTTGAAGCTTAAAAGCAGCTGTGTAGCTCATATTTCGTTTAGGAGGCATATCAGAAAAAGAAATTAGTTAAGAGGTACTAAATAAAAAATAAATAAATACAGAAGTAGAAAAAATCCGGACTTCAGTTCTACACAAACCGACAAGCGAGTTGCGTCGTATAAAAGCACGTGGTGAAAGAAAGAAGTAAGACGATTTCACTGTCACTCACACGGTTAGCTGTATCAAGGTCAACCGCTGTTTTCAGGCGTTGGGTTGAAGTTGAATGATTTAACCACCCATCCCCCGGTACACCTATCTATCTCCATCCCAATGACCCCCGGTAGTCCGGGGAGGAGACATTACGAATGGGCTTGCCTAGAGTTGACGGCATGTTACCGAATTTTGAGTAGTGGCGCCATCTCTTGTCGTATTTCGTAAATATCTTACGATTTTTTTGCTTTTTAAAAAAGTTTAACGTTAAAAAAACAGATTTATGTTTTTAAAAAAATCGTAAACGCCGCTCCCAAACTTTTTAAAGTTTTAAACACGTAAGCGCCGCGGCGTTTCTTCCATAAAATACGGTAATAGATCTGCAAAAATATCTGTGCTTGAAAAGCTATGTCTATCAAACATCAGTATACTCCCAGTGCTGTTCAAAGCTCCAGCAAGTGGACCATGGGAACCATAGCTCTCTGAAGTTTTTGTTTTAGAACTTTAGATTTGTATACTTAACGATTCCGCATGTTCAATTTGCATTTTGAACAGTTTATAGACTAAGAAGTTCAATGGCCCCTCCGAGAATTCAGCCTGGAACCAGCCTTGAATTATAGTTACTACAGTAATAAAATTTAAGTTTCTACACAATGCTAAATTATATAAATAAACGAGAACAAAAGTTATATGCATGTTCTTGACAGAATAATTTATGTTAAACAGAAACTTACTAATTGGAAAATAAAAGTATATAAATACCAAACAAACGGACTATTAACCTTCAAACTGACCAGTCATTCAAATGTTTTCGTCAAGAAACTGCATGTTAGAAAAGAAATCTCTTTCAACAGAAGCAGGAGGGGAATGATATTTCCCTAGCAAAAAAGCTTAACTTTTCATACCCCCAGACACCCTATCGTGCCAGCTACGAGACTCTCCGATTAATTGCTGGTATTTTATGCTATCAGTAAAGGCATGTTTCCGGGACAAATCAACCCCTCTGCCCTTTTATAGAATTTTGGACAGTTGGAAATACTATCTTTTTTTTTCCCCGATGGATAAAATGGAAACTGTACTCTTTGCATGAAGTTAGGAAGACTATTTTCAGTGCAGGTTAAAAAGTGTACATTTAACAATTATGTACACGTTTACAGGGCTACACTAATCTCTGTAGATATGAATTTGTAAAAAATAAATAAAAATTGTGTGTGTATTACAAATGTATAAATAGTCTTTATAAAAAAATATTCTCCCCTTTTTACGCATCAAAATATGTATTTGTAAAACTGTAAAAATAATAGTTTAAAAGCAGAGTTGCTCAAAATTATTATTTGTTCTAGTGGTTTTCAAATAAATTTTCTAATTACATTTTTTGGATATTTCTATTAAAATTTTACTTGATAAATTTATAAATACAACTTTAAATTTCAAAATACTTCATTTTCACAATTTTTTAAACTTAACTTAGCAGATGCTCCAAATTAGAAATATCACATGTCACATAATTCAAATAAAGAAATCCACTTGAAAGATTCCCCCCCCCCCCTCCTCCCTCCCCCACAATTTTTCAAATCTAATCTTCATTGCTTATCTAATGTGTATAAAGGTTCCGTCAAATATAAAAATCATTTTGGGATCTTTTATAATTTTCAATAGTTTATTTGCAGGGAATGCAAAAAGCAAATATGAACAAATAATAATAATAATTGTTATAAAATAAAGGAAATACATCATTCCAAATGAGTAAATTATGAAACACTTTCCATCATTTGTCTTTAAAACAGTTACAGGAATCTTGCTTAAGCGTAGGTCTAAATATGAGTCACTGGTAAAACAAATTGACTTCGTTTTTCCAATACTGGGATATTTTCATTTAATTTTTTTTTCTCAAATTATAAATAACTTTCTTTATGAAAAGAAAAAAAAATCATGGTGATCTTATCAAAGATACTCTTTTCATTATCAAAGGAAAAAGTATGAATCAAACTAATTTGCCCCAAATAAAGAGAGGCTTAAGAAATCTTAACTCAGCAAAAATAAGCATAAAAATCTCTCGAGCTGATAAATTGTTAAACACATTAAACCCATTCTTAATTTGGTTGCCATTACTGAAAAGAAACAATGATGAAGACTCTTCTCTATAGTAAATGTTGGCAGCACTAGATCTTGGATTTTTTTGAGTTGGGGCAAAAACTTAAAAATGCCGCCCACCCCCACCTCTCAAATCCGAATTTAAGTTTCTGTATCAATTTTTTATTTCTTTTGGCACCATGTAATAAAAAGTTAATCCAATGTACAGAATTAGGCATGAAAATTAAAATTTTACTCTACGAGCCTTTTGTTCTGCAATAAGTCTATGACATCATCATAATTAATTTGATGAGCGATTTGATTTTCGATTGCTAGAATTGTAAGACTTGATAAACGTTCCTGGCTCATTGATGATTGCAAATAGTTTTTAATAACTTTCAGTTTGCTGAAACTTCGTTCGAAGGTGGGGGAGAGATGTTTCCCCCCCCCCCCCCCCCCCCCACCTTCTCTATCACATCTATTTCCTGCCTTGTGCCCCGGGATGAGAACTTGTTTCTGAAACCTGATTGGCTTATAGATAGGGATGGACGCGAGAGACGAGAAATAAGGCTGTCTCGCCTCGTCCCGCAGTAGTAAACCTCTGTCTCGTCTCGCGTCTCATCTCGTCTCGCAAGCACTTTGTCTCGTCTCGTGACTTGCACAGAAATTGCCTGTTTCGTCTCGTGCGAGACGTGAGACATCTCGTGAGTCTCGCAAAATTAAGGACTGCGAATTTTTACCATATTTTTATTAACATTAATACTAGTTATTGAAAATTAATATTAACAATAGCAATTAGTTGCATATTGCCATATTAGTACATATATTAGTTACCATATTAACTCATATAGTTATTTGAAATGATAAAAATTCGGATTTAATCCGTATATATAATGTGACATGACACCGAAAATTTATTTATTTGCGTAACTGCGTAAATGTAATATTTATGGTTGATGGGAGTTTCATTTGCTTTTGAAAATATATAAAGCTTTGAATTTTGTCAGATATGTTGCAGAACTCAGGGACACATGTTGGGCAAATAAAATTTTGATCTAATTAAACGGCCCCAATGTACGGAATAGTGAATAATTATAGTGAGCGGAATAGTGAATAATTAAAGTGAAGCTTACTTATCCCCCCTCTCGTTTTAGTGTATGAGATATGGGTTTCATATTTAATCTTGGGAACCCGGGTTTAACCTGTTCATTTACACCAGGTACGGGCAACCTTTGGAAGGTTGCGAGCCAAAATTTAGGATGTTAGGGACGTCACGGACCGTATAAGTGGGATTTATATGGGATTTTGATTTGGTTTATATTGATTGTCTATGGCGGTGCTGCCCAACCTTTTTATCGCCGCGACCTGGTCAGCGTTTGATAATAATTTTACCGCGGACTGGTCAGGGGAGGGGGTACGCTGATTGTTTTAATTTAATTGTGCTTAAACATACCTTCAAAATATATACAGTTTCACAAAAAATGAATGTAAAATGATTTAAGATTTTATCTCACTAGGACGCTAAATGAATGAGAACACTGAGCTTATTTCTTTGCAACGAGTCGGTTAGATCTGGAGGTAAGAAGCAATGACACCCAAAGTGTGTTGCTTATGTACAATTCATTCCTTTATTCTGTTATTTTGGTTCTTGTCAGTGCAGAAAATCCCGCTTCACACAGTTAGGTTGTTGGAAATGGCAATAGGGATTTAAAAGACTGGAATTTTAATTCATAGTCTTGAAATGTTTAATAAGCAGTAAAATAATGTAAAATAGTCATGAGATTTTTTTCTGTTACAAAATCTGTTCTGTATAAATTAGCACAAACCCAAGAAACTCGAGACCTCGAGAGAAATGCACAACAGAAAATGAAAAGGAAATAATGTAATTTTTCTTGAGCAACCCGGTACCATTTGATCCGCGGACAGGGGGTTGGGGACCACTGGTCTATGGAAATTTGAAATCTTCCACTTGCCGGATAAAATACCCTGGAGGGCCACATCCGGGCCGCGGGCCAGGGTTTGCCGATATGTGATTTACACTATCAAAAAGAAGAGACAACAGAAAGGACTTGTGAGCGTTGGATTTGCGCAATCACTCCAGTAGATCATTCATTTGCGTTCGCATAGCTTGGCTTATGACGAAAGACGGTGCCGTAAAAATAGAGAGGCATGGCAGGGCGAATGCCCGGGGCCCCCACATGTAGGGGCCTCAAAATCCATACAACTATTTTCTCAACCTCTTGGATTTTTGTATCTTTTATAACGTTTTAGATTTGTACATTTACTATTCAAAACGGATCACCTAACACTGTTTAAGCAGAAAACAAAAAAGTTGCTTACTGTTTACAAAATAGCTAACAGCTCACCAACAGATCCACTGTATTACGATACGTACAGCCAGAGTCTGATTATGACCAATGGGGGCCCCGGGCATTGATGAATTTGGGGGCCCCCATCTTTGAAATTTTTTATTTTTCATAAAAATTTGATATAAAAAATGTATTTCAGAACAATATTTGAAATTGGGGGCCCTGGGCAAAGTCCCGATTTGCCCAAGCGATAATAAGGCTCTGCGTACAGCTGATTATGAAAAGTTAAATTTATATGCCAGTATTTCTAGAACCAAAGTTCTTTAACTAATGACCTTGTGTTCCCTTTATTTGTATTCTAGAAAAACATGATCTGGGCCTCAAAAAGCCACTCTGAAGCAAGCATCCCTTTTGGGGGGCCCTCTTATTTCTTAAAATTATCATATCACTTAGGTAATTTCAAGCAAATGGCAGTTTTTTCTTTTTGTTGTAATTATTACTTACAAATATTTTATGTACTTACAAAAAAAATGTGCAGATGCATAATCAGTGGTGTACACCGACTTTCTTTAAGAGGAGGGGGGAATAGAAGTAATCTTTTGGTTAAATAAAAGCCATAATCTATATGTTTAAAATTAAAACTGTACGGACTTTATGTTAAAAACTAGCTGTGTACCCGTTCTCCGCACGGTGGGAAACGCACATTTTCCTTACACATATATAATTCGAATTAACCCAGTAATGCGGAATCTCAAAACGTGAAAAAATACTTGAATCGTGACTAAAAGTTGACGTCATGAGTACAAATTTTAGACGATTGCAACATGACACAAAAACTACGTCAATGTGACTGGCGATCAAAAAAGAAAGAACTTTATGGTATGCAGACAAAACTTTTCTCTTTCGAAAAATGCCTGATTTCTACATCATATTATTCTTTTTGTGAGGTTTAATTTAATGCATTAGTATATAGCATATACCACATAAATAACATTACATGATGTTGACAACAATTTTATCTTGCATTTTTCAAAGCGTGGACAATGCATTAGCGCAGTTATGTTACACACGACATTATTAAATTTTACCTAAATTAAAAAACCTACATGAAGCAATGGATGCATCATTTACGTTTAAAAGCCAAAAATGTACCCTGCTCCGGTGAAAATCATGTCGCTTTTGTAAATGAAAACGTCCGTGATGTAACTTCTGAGAAATTGCTTATTACCCTTATTGAACTCTTAATGTAGTATCACACTTGTTACATAAAACAGACGTTTATCTCACTGTCAATTCGCACTAAATAAATAACTAATTTCATTTTTCATTTTTTACACATTATAGTTGACCCCTTTATAACATGGGTCTACAACACGAATTCTTAGAACACGACGAAAACATTACCATCGTTTTCGTGTAACACGTTAAGAGACTCGTACAGCACGGTAAAATGAGACATATGTTCTGATATTATGACGCCTTAGCTCCTGTAATTAACATTCTTTTTGAATGGCAACACCAAACATCTTTGCATTTTTACGAAAGGAGCTTCTGATAAAAATTATTATACCATGAAAATTGAAATTCACATGGCAAGTTGTATCAAAAACTGTTTCCTGATGGACATCAAATATGCTGACACAAACAATCAAAAAATTGATGAGGAATTATTTATTGGAAGTGCTACATCAAAGATTGTTAGCATTTTGAAGAAGGGGGAAAAGGTTTTTTTTTTTTTTTTTTTTTTTTTCAGTGTTAGGCAATTCTATGTTGCTTGTTGCAACTATATTAGGAATAAATTTCCAATAAACAGTTATTTGTTGAGGCATGCTGAGGTTGCATATCTTCAGAAGTTTTCTGAAAAGTCATTTTCAGATATTGACTACTTCATAACTAAATTTCCTGTGATGCTCTCCCTTGAAGCAGAAGAAACTGAAGATGAAGCTCGTGATAAACTTCAGTCAGAATTCTATGCGTTACAAGTTGATGAGCTTCCTGAAGAAGTCTTAAAAGAAGAGAGGATCGACAGAAAGTGGGTTCTCCTTGGAAAAATTAAATCTGCTGATAATAGCTTAAAATACTACAGGCTTTCTAATTTTAGGTTTTGAATTTTAACACTACCACACAGCAATGCTGAATGTGAACGGATATTCAACAGTGTGAAAAAAACAAGAACCCAGTTTCGCAGTTCTTTAAGTGAGGAAAAGTTGGAACAGATTTTAATAATAAAAAGTATGCAGATAGGACCTTGCCATGATCAAACTTTTGATAGACTTCTTGGTTAAGGCCAAATCAGCTACTTATGAGAATTTGAAGAGTGATAAATTATAAATATGTTATATATATAAAATGTAATATGTGTAATGTAAAATGTAAACTTATTTTTTTCTTTTGATTCAGTAAGAGCATAATATTTTTTCTATGCAACAAGAACACCTCTAAATTGCATATAATAATTTTTATTTACATTTTCTTCTTATCTTTTAAGTAATGATCTTTCTTATCAGAAATTCAGGTATGCTAATTCTTTATGTTTTGACTTGTACCAATGTTGATATAAACTTGCATCCATTTCTAAGAATTGTCTGATTAAAATCATAACTGATTTTCATGTCATAAAAAAAAATTCTCAATATTATTTTTAAAATTTGTAATTAATAAAATTGGTATATGTGTAATAAGAATAAATAATTATATATATACATATATATATATATACAGAAGTCTGGTTTGGTTACATTTTAGCTTTAGTAGGTTTAGTTATTGTGTTAATGTGTGAGGCCGTGAGATTGTAAGATTTTCAAAAATGGAATGCTCCAAGTTTGTTCCACGTGTTTTCTCACTGCATTTTCATTGAACACTGTTAGGTATTTTTTATGCAATCTGAGGCCTCAGAGGAACATTTAGGAACTATTAGTGACCTTGAAAAAGTAGTGATAAGAATATCTAAACCGAAGGAAAGGCAATACTACATAAATGAATATTTTAAATGTTGAATTGTGTTTTTAACTTTTGTAAGTATATTATGCATCAATTATTATCTTATTTAGTATCAAATTATTGCATCAACAATTAAATAAAAAATATGTATCAGAGTTAAAATAGGTGGCTGGTTACTTGTATCGCATATATAGTTACCCCACTTATAAAGTCACTTTTCTACGGTCCCCACAAGTGACCTTATAACGAGGTTTGACTGTATTTTGAGATTTGCTACTTGGCCCTTCCCATTTGTTGGATGAAATGCTTGCCTTAGCTTCTGATAAATTAGAAGAAAATATGTTAAAATCTCTCTGGTTGCAGAGACTCCCAAATAGCATGCAACAGATCTTGTACACAACTACTGAAAACTTGTCTGGTTTAGCTCAAATTGGCAACAAGATTTATGAAGTTTCTGGTCCCTCGATTAACGTAGCTGGTGTAGTAAAAGACAACAGCAAGATAGTTGCTCTTAGAACTAAAGTTGAGGAACTAAAACATGTAGTTCAGCATCTTGCTGTTTCAAACTGTTCCCGTAATTAGAGGTTTGATTGAAACATGCGTTCAAATTCTGTACCCAGAGTAAATGAAAAATGTAGAACTTTAACTAACAAGCTGTGCTGGTATCACTCTCATTTTGCTTATAATGCAGTGAAGTGTAATAAACCATGCAGTTGGTTGAAAACTGACCCATACGGCTGCTTTGTCTGTGAAAGATCAGGGTCACGTATCCAGCTGACTATTCATTACAGATTATAAAACAAAAATTAAATATTTGGGCAATTCTGGAGCTGTCGCTAGTTGCTATCCATAGAAACTAACAAAATACACTCAAAGATGTTTTTTATCACTTCATGCTGCAAATAGTTCTGTGATACCCACATACAGGGTGTCCAGTGCTAATGCTGTCTAATGGTTATTTCCTAAACCGTTAGTCAGAGACACAAAAGTTTCAATTGCAAAAATGCTTTAAATTGTATAATCTATTATATCAGAAACAATCGAAGTCAATAAATTTCTATAAAAATTAAGAAATAAAAATTTTTATACGGTCCCTTGGTCCTATTAGTTATATTTAGGAAAATTTTCTTTGTGCAATTTCATGCACAAAAAAAAAAGTCGTCCTTCTACGACCAAAATTCATCAATTTATGAAGCTGCAAACATTGTGACTTAAGTCACTTTTCAACATTTAAAATTTGTACCCTTATGGTAAACCGTTAACCCTTTCGCGGGCGGTGGCTAGATGTTCTAGCCACCTGCTTATGGTGTACATGACAAATTTCTGAAGCACTAGTCAAATTCCCCTTGTCTATTTACCACATAGTAATGAAATTTGCACAAAGCGATATTAGGAGGTAAAGTGTCATGCACATTTATAAAAATGTTATAGATATTTTACAGAAAAATTATCTATTCTTCATTAAATTGACATCAGAAATTTAACTATTACTCCAGGCATCTGAAAAAACGAGAAAATAAAACAAAAGTTCTTGCGCCGGAAAGGGTTAAGGGACCATATAAATACTGAAATTTTAAATTATAGGTTTTAATTTCATTTTCTGGCATAATGCGGAAAAAGAAGCAAAACTAATTTTAGAGTACTGATTTTCAGACAGGGCCTTATTATTGCATGGGCAAATCGGGCCTTTGCCCAGATCCCCCGGCTCGAAAGGGCCTCCCAATTTCAAATGCTGTTCTGAAATATTCTTTTCATATCAAAAAAAAAAAAAAAAAAAAAAAAAATATCATAGATCACGGGCCCCCAAATTCATCAATGTCCGGGGTCCCTGTTGGTCATTATAGGGCCCTGCAAGCAGAGATAGTCAAGCTCTATTAAAATCTATCTGAGGTCAGACTTACACATCTGCATGCTACACATATATGATTTAGTAGCATAAGAGTGTGCTATGCAAAGTACAGGAAGAGTTTTCTGTATGGGTGCATATTCAGATTGCAGTCGAAGGAAGTTATTTAATGCCAGTTCATTTAAGGCGTCTTCTCACTTTAGGCACCTCGAAAATAGGCTATTTTCGCAATTTTTTTTCGAGGATTTTTGCAAAAAATTATGGGATAAAATGGATCCTATATAATAAACACATCTTTCAAGTACAAGAAATTTTTTTTTTTTCTGAACAATTATTATACTAAAACAGTAGCATCGAAAAACCCGTGTAGAAATGTAATGTTCGTGGCTTGTTGATGGTATCTCCAAGACAGGTCATCTGAAACAAAAAAATAAAACAGTTTTAGATTCAGTATGTCAGTGGGTATAGTGCATATCATCAGATTTTTGATATTCGCGAAAATAACAAAATGGCACACGTTTTTCGAAAAAGTGAAAAAAAAAAAAAACGCGTTTTTTTGCAGTTTTTTGTAAAAAAAAAAAAAAAAATACTTCAAATCAAAATTTCAAAAATCTGATGATATGCGCTATAGCCATAACTATGAAGAATATGTCATTCAAATTTCATGACAATCGGCCGGATAGTTTCCGAAATTTCATCAACAAGGCACTGAAAAACCTTTTTTTGAGATAAACGCGTTTAGTTTTGGTTGCAGAAAAATCATGAAAAAACCTTACCTCGGGTTAATCAGCAATGCCTGCTCCATACACTGGACTTTCCGATTCTTTGTAGAAGTTGTGCTCGTCCAAAATAGCTTCCCTTCGTCTCGACCTAGTCTCTTTTGAAGCGTTAGAGCTGCGGCGGTTCCCTACGTGTACGCGATCACTGTCGCGTTTCTCGGCATATTGAGCGGTGATAGAGCCAAGTTTGACACCCATCACCTCCAAAAATTTTAAAACAGGTTGTAGCCCTTCGTTATAAATGCATGCTGCTGTTTGACAAGCAATTTCCACAGTTTTTCTTCCCGTAAAAACGTGTTTCAGTGCCATTGCCCAGACACAGCTGTTGAAACACTCGTTGTTATTTTGGGTATTTCCTCCGATCTTTATGAAATTTTGATATAACATTTTTGATGATATGTACTTTCAAAATTAAAAAAATAATAATAATAATTCGATTTTTTTTTTAAGTTTCAAAGTGAGAAGACGCCTTAAAAAACCTGTTTAAAAAATTCTACTTTCAGCATAAGCTATATTTTTGTTACTTTATTGGATACACATTGTTAAACGTTAAAATTCTTTATTGCAATCTATATTCATAAAATAGTTAATGAAATTGCTAATAAATATTACAAAGCTCAAACCATGTACATTAATTTTTCTCAAATTCATTTTGTATACAACCCGTATTTCGCAGCTCGAAAACAGTGGCGGCCCGTGGTCAAAACTGTTAGTGCAGCCGGAAGCATATGAGCATGTGATGCATAGTGTAACTTAGATGTGAACATAACTAGAAACAATAATCTCATTGAGACCACCATTTTTCAAAAACCTACTTGTAATACTAATATAGTAAATTTTAAATCTAAAACCCCTTTCAACTATAAAATTGCTGCTCTTCGTTCCTATATCGACCGCGCTTTCAAAGTGTGTTCTAACAACGACCTCCTTCAAAAAGAAATTGCTTTCATAAAGAAACAATGTCAAGACGCCCACTACCCTCGAGAAATTTTCGACAAAGTTTTCAAAGCTAGGCAACATAAATTAAATGTTATAGACAACCGTCAAAAAGATAAACCACGTTTTACTACCGCTATCCCCTTTAGCCGAGGGATAGCCAATAAACTTTCTAATATCGCCAGTAAAAAGAACTTCCGTATTCCAATTAAACCTAATAAAACAATCTTTCAGCGCATTAGATCGGAAAAAGACCCAATCAACCCCATCGAAACCGCAGGGATCTATAAAACTAATTATGTCAAACGATACTAATAAAGAAAATTGCTACATCGGCGTTACAAAAAGAAAAATTAAAGTGCGAAAAAACGAACATTTTAAAGACATTAACCTCCAGAAACAAAGTACCGCTCTGGCCCGTCTTGCTTTGAAAGAGCCCATTACCATTGATTTTAAAAATATTTAAAAAATAGCCAACTTTAAAAATAGTATATATGCCTACATTCGTGAGAGCTTAGAAATAATGACGACAGATGGCAGCATCAACGATGCGCTTCATACAATCGACCAATCATGGGATGACGTCATTCATCGAACTTTCAAGAAGAAGAACGAAGAGATATAAAAAGAAGCCGCCATTAGTGAGAGATCCAGAAACGACTGAAGATGCTTATGTGTGTAACCGAAATATATATCATGTACGGGGGAATAAGGTATTCCCAAATAAAAAATTTTAACTAATTAATCCGCCGTATTAAATAATGTTTTATATGTTTTTATTACATTAATCCGTGTTTGATTCGAAGTTTCCTTTAATTTTCTTTTGTAACTATAACTTGAAAAGAAAGAGAGAGAAAAAAAAAAAAAAAAAAAAAAAAAAAAAAAAAAAAAAAACTGACTTATTTTTTATAAGTCAAATCAATCCTCCTTTCTTTTAAACTTGCGAATCGGTCAGTGATGCCCTCATAAAAAGGCGTTGTTTTAATTCAGATATCAATAATTTTAAAAGCTCTTTAAAATTTCCCATGTTTAAAGAATTTTCTCGCTCGCCATGTCCTCTAAATGCCAGTTCTTGCTTACTTAAAAACAACACTGCTTTGATGGGTAATTGACCATTCATAAGCGTCCATTCAGGCTTACCTTCTTGATAAATTCAGCAATATAAAGTCGAGAGTTTGCAGAACATATATTCTCCTTACCCTCTCCCTCACTTCTCAAGCCAATCAGTAAGTCGATTTCACAAGTGCTGCCGACCTTTGATTTTCTTTCATGAGCTGAGTCTCTGCTGCGTACCCCCATTATAGACTATGCCGGAGGGGCTGCTTACGTAGTCGTTGTCATGGCAACGGTGCTGCCGATTTTCTTTTCAGCACTCTGGGCTGAACCAAAGATTTTCCCAATTGAATTGCGAGAAGATTAAAGTGCTTTTTTTCTGAATGAGCGATCCGGCCACATACGTTTTTTTTTTGTTTGGTTTTGGAGATTTTTTTAATTTACCGTAGGAATTCCATAATTCTAATCTGAATTTAGGAAAATTAGTAGAATAAATTATTTTAAAGTATGTGCTGATAATTTCAAGTGCAGCCTGGCTGTACTTGCTGTATCTCACGAGCCGCCACTGCTCGAAAAGTGCTCTAATTTTAAGCAGCTGTAACTCAGTGAATTATTTTTTATTGTGCATGAAATTGCATAAACAGGGTGTCTACCACTCCGGAAAGTCTGGAAAAAGCCGGGAAATTGGAAAATGGGTCCAGAAAGTCTGGAAAAAACTGGGAAATTGGATAATGGGTCCAGAAAATTCATCAAAAGAATCAATTTTTTTTGTTTCGTGTCCCTTCTTTTTTTTTTTTTTTAACGCTTTCTCTCTAATTGTCAGACTGGAAACCAAAAGCAACTGTAACACATTTTTCGGACTGTGAAAGCATCTAGTGTGTTTGTATAAGGAGGGAAAAATGAGGGCTCATCCATCGTGACGGGAGGGTCAAAGACAAATTAGCTTACTTGGTAACTTATGGCTTACGACCGTATTTCCAAGAACAGTTAATTCTATCAGAAAGTGAGACTACTTCTGTTTCTCAATGGATGAAAGCTTAACCCTGTATACTTCAGTTAAAATTGATTTCAAGAAGTTGTACAAAATATGCAAATATAAAGACAAGGGAGGGGGCATTGTGCCATTTCCCAAAGTAAAATGCACTGGTCAGGAATTTTTTTCCCGGGACCTCCCAAAAGTCAGGAAAAAGCCAGGAAATTGACTTTCAGAAATTTGGTAGACACCCTGATAAAGAAAATTTTTCAAAATATAACTGATAGGACGGGGGACTGTATAAAAATTTAAATTTCGTACTTTATATAGGATTTGATTTATAGACTTCGATTGTTTCTGATATAATAGATTATACAATTTAAAACATTTTTCAATTGGAACTATGTGTCTCTAACTAACGGTTTAGGAAATAGCCATTGGACAGCGTTAGCACTGGACACTCTGTATAGTACAGTTAAGTTGTCTTTGGATTTTGGTTTGAATGAGCCGTGTACATGGACTTTTATAGTTGTTTCGCAACCAATCCCTGGTATAGATTTCTTAGAACATTATGAATTTTTAATGGATTTTAAAAATAAACTATTAATAGACAACACTACATAGACACAAATTAAAGGTTCAATTTTGAATGTAAATGGCTCTAATTTAATTCTGTTATCTGGTGAATCTGTATATCACACTATCTAAAATACCCCGATTTTTTTCTACTAATTTATATGTTCAGACCACTAAAACCGTAACTCCAGTTACACATTGTATTGAAACAAAAGGCCCTCCTTATTTTCAAGAGCCAAAAGACTAACTTGAAAAATTAGCACCCCTCAGCAAAGAGTTTCTCTTGTTAGATGAAAGAATAATTAGACCTTCAAAAAGCCCTTGGTTCAGTTCGATCCATTTAGCCCCAAAGAAAGATGGATCCTGGAGAATTTGTCAATTTTCTTTGGTTGAATGCAGAACCATTCCCGACAGATATCCTTTGCTACACATTCACAACTTTATACCGGGGTTTAAGGGTTAAGAAGATTTTTTTGAAGTTGGACCTAGTCAAAGCTTATCACCAGATTCCAGTTGATCCTGGAGATGTTTAGAAAACCCCTGTCACAACTCCAATTGACTTATTCAGATATGTTTATAAGACTTTTGGTTTGTGCAACATGTAACAATCATTCCAAAGATTCATAGATAACATACTTCAAGGATTAGATTTTTGCTGTGCATACTTTGAGGACATACTGGTAGCGTCAACCGATGAACATTCTTAAGAAAGATTTGGAAACTGTGTTTCAGCAGCTTCAGAAATACGGAATTGTGTTGAATGTTAACAAATGTTTGTTTGGAAAAACTGTACTTAATTTCTTAGAATTTTTGATTTCTGCTAAGGGAATTTCACTTTTGCCTGATAAAGTTAAAACTTTAACCGATTATCCTTTGCCTCAAACTGCTCAGGAGTGAGATATTTTTTAGGTACATTGAATTTTTATCGTAGATTTTTGAAAGGTGCTTTGCAGGTTCAGGGAAGCTTACATGAACTCGTAGCAGGTAGAACCAAAAATGGTAAGTCCCCACTCGAGTGGACTGACATTTTGCAACCAGCCTTTGAATCATGTAAAACTTTGATAGCTAATGCTACTGTACTAGCTTTTCTGGTTCTGGAGGCTAGATTGTCACTCATGGTAGACGTATCAGCTATTGGTGTCAGATCAGTGCTTTATCAGCACACTGGCAGCACTGCTCCCACTTGGTCCCTTTTTTCCCTAAAAGTCCGTTTTTTGGTGCCAGTTCCGTTTTGGTCCATTTTAGGCTATTTTGGTCCGTATTGGTCCGTTTTTAAAAAAATTTTAATAAAGAAGAATAATTGTGTCTCGTCGACGTCGGGCAAGAGATCTGAAATCGGCAGAGTGACAGTTTTTTCATTGTTGATTAAACCATTATCCTTAGTTCATCTTCACTTTGAAGCGGCACACGGCTAGAAGTGGTAAGTCCTCCACTTGGACGGGTTGCCATCCGGACGACGGACCATCTGGACGGGTTGCTACGATGTGACGTAGGTCAACCGACCTACGTCACATCGTAGCAACCAGTCTGGCAACACTTTTTTCCAGAACACACTAACGTTCATCTGAGGACGGTGATTGGCGGAATATGTGGCTTTGTCCCGATACCAATATCGGATCCGTGCACGCTACATCTAGCCTTCCTTGAATTAACATGTAAGTACTACCTTGCGTTTGTCAAAAGTATTTCTTTGTAGTGCCCCCCTACTATGACTCTTTAAAAAGCACGGCGCCCGACAACCTTTCAGCAATTGGCATCCCTTTTTACCTCCTTTGCCCTGGTATGTCCAAGTTTTCACTCGAAAACTTGCCATTCCCCATGCCCCTTCTGTTACATGGATCATCGCAGTCAAGATTATCGATCGTTTTACGGGTCCCTTTACGAAACACTTTCTATTAAAATGATCCCATAACAAAAATATGATCGATTGAAACGACCCTTAACTAAACACGATGTATAACTGTTCCTTCACAAAATTCCAAGCAACGCAATCAGACATTTATCGTAAATGAAACCTGATAAAATTTCCTTTTAAAAATAAGTTACTTTTTTCCTAATTGAATGCTTATCAGAATCAGAGAGTGACAGTCATCGCTTATTCATTTCATCTGTTTTCTTTTGTTCGCGTAACTCAAAGAGGCACCTCTGGGGTGTTTATTTTCACCTAATGTAGCAACAAAAAACTAACATAACTTTCAGTTGGGAATTTAAAATAAGAGGAGAAGAAAGGAATTTAAAATAACTTCACTGCCTATCCTACAATATGGGTGTTATATTTGATAATTATTTCACGATCATAATTCTAGACTTAAGCTTTTTGGTGAAAACTGTCAGTATAAATAATGGCAGCTTCTGTAGTTTATAACTGGCTGTTTTATGCACTTGCAAGTTTTTGTTTTTAATGACTGCTTAGTATAATCATTATCTGGTCTTCCTAATTCAAATCATCTATAGTTATTAAAGATATTTACAAACCATTAGGGAATTACGGATTCATTTAGAAATGAAAAGCACCTTTTTGCGAGTTAAATTGCATGACTTCGTGACGTCCATTGATCTGAATGTATGTGTCTGACTATAAGAAATGAACGCTTAGGAATAAACTTTAACGATTTTCAGATTGCACCAAACCAGTTCTGAATATTTTCTATATGGTACACAAAATTGCCTTTTTGCGAGAACAAAGTATCCCTATTTTTAAATCCCCCGCGGCTGCATTTGCGTACTCCATTGGTCTTTGTTCATGATGAACATTGTTCCACGACGGACAGCTGTCATCAACTTTATGCTGGCCATAAGCCTTATTATGCCGGAATAAATCTTGGAATATTTATTTATTTAATTTTATTTTTTGGTATTAATAGATCACAAGAAAAGAATTTATAAATGAATGCTTGCCACTCTTCGGATTTTTGTTCTCAGAAAGAGAGCCCTTGCAAAAACAAACAAGTGCAGGTGTCTGCTTCAAACCGCAATCTTACGCATTGTCGTAATCCCCGTTCGAAAATTTGCTTAACAGATGATTACTTTTGCTAATTGGTCAAGTGGTACTAATACCCTTTATCAATGATCCAGCTCTCCCCCTCCCCGCCATGCCGACATCGATCTTGGAGTTTAGTTGACTCCTGTCAACAACATCTGTTTTAATGCCCCGTTTCTGTTTTACTTTCAATTAATATAAACTTTGTGTAAAAAAAGGAAAGAGAGTGGGGAAATAAACTGTGGCGACTGGTACATAAATTTGCAGTCTCCACTTTCAAAAATACAGTCCGCGAGTGGCGACCGTTAATTTTGACCTTTAAAATAAGGCCTGTGCAAAGCGGAAGTTTTTTTAGGGGAGGGGGTCGCCGATCGGCGAATTTCACTTTTTTACTTTTTTTTTTTTTTATTCTGCATATTCAGCAAATTGTGTTTGAGTTTTGTATGAGTCTACAAGAATGTAGTTTAAGCTTTGTTTAGTTATTATAAGAACCAGGATTTCATCTAATTATGTGTGTTAGTAATCATTTCCAGAAGAATGTTACACATTTGACTAATGAAATCTTTCAATTTTATTTCTTTGTGAACAATAAGTGTGTATTAGGGAACTGAATAAATTATGCAGTGCAACTCTCAATTTTGTATCTTTCAAAATATTCAATTAAAAAATAATGTATGAAAACTTAAAAGTGGTTTAGTGAAGTTTTATATTATTCATGTGAGAATATTTTCATTGTGTTTACTTCAGTGTAAAGGACTAAGAAGTAGGAGATGTAAAATTAAGGTTGTATTTCAGAGGAAATTTTTTATTCCTTTAAAAATGACCGTTTATTAAATAGTTCCTTTTTGGTCCCTTTTTCTTACAGATGGTCCCTTTTTGGTCCCTTTTTCTTAAAGGGATGGTCCCTTTTTCCCCTTTTTTTTGATAGAAAATTTGTTGGGAGCCCTGTGGCAGTGAAATCGAACCATTTGGTTTCTTTTCCAGAAAATTTACACAACTGAGAAAAACTAGCACTTTTGACCATGAACTTTCAGCAGTTTATCTTTCTGTTAAACACTTTAAACATATGTTAGAGGGTTATGAAAGTATTATTTTCACATGTCGTGAACCCTTGATAAATTTGCCACCTTGAATTTATTTCACAGTACACTACTGATTTGAGGTATATTTCTGGCAAGGAAAATGTAGCAGATGCACTGTCGCGCATCTCTCAAATCAATTCCTTCATCCCGATTGATTATAATGTTATGGCTTCTGATCAGGCTTTAGATAAAAGATTGCATTCATTGTTAGGATCAGAGACAGACCTCAAACTATAAACTTTTCAATTTGGCCCTGCAGACAAACCGCTGTACTGGTGCAGTTCATCCCTATGTGCCAAAGACGTTTCAAAAGAAAGTATTGGATTCCGTGCATGGAATCTTTCATCCAGGAATAAGGCCACTTTCAAGTTGGTTCAGCAACATTTTGTTTGGAAAGGTATGAGAAAGGATTGTACTAGATGGTGTAAGTCCTGTGTACTGTGTGAGAAATCTAAAATTTTGAAACACACCAGATCAGCTTTGGAACAGTTTTCTTTGCCCTACAGTTGTTTTTCATGTGTGCACAGACATCGTTGGACCTCTTCTGACAGTAAAAGGAAAGTCATTTTTATTAACCTGTACTGAGAACGTTTTTCTAGGTGGCCAGAGGTTTTCCTATGGACAACGAGTACTGAAATCACTGGTTCTGTGGTTGGGTACTCAATTTCGGTATACCGAAGTTGTAACGACTGACCGTGATGCAAACTTCCCAAGTAATTTTTTCTTTTCCCTTTCTGAAATGCTAGGGATGGAGCTCACCCGCACCACAGCATATCATCCTCAGTCCAATGGAATCGAGAGGTTCCATCGCCTGCTAAAGAGTGATTTGATGTCTCACTCCATAGAGTGTTGGCTGGCAGTGCTACAACTAGTTCTGTTGGGCACTCATTGCTGTATCAAGGAAGGCATCGGTGCCTTTCCTGCTGAGACAGGGCCGTAGCTAGACCATTTTTACAGGGGGCTTACACTTTCCCTAGGGGGCTCACAAATATATACATATATGCATTCTCACACACACATAGAGAAGTGTTTTTCATAAATACACACTTCTGTGTATGTTTATTAAAAAATTGAATCCTGGCTTTTTTGTTAGTCTTCATTATAAACAGTCAACTTGAATACACATGCTTGATAAGTGAATGTAGATGATTGTTTTTGTTATTTTTCTGAAAATAACTTCTTTTATTTTAGTTTTCACATTTTAGCAAGGATTTACACTTTAGTAAGTTTTCTAATCATTACACCGCCTGCATACATGCACAAACACACACATATACATATATACATACAGTGAAACCTACCGAGAGCAACCACCCTTCGTTCGGCGAGAAATCGGTTGTTAAGGGAAGTGATCGCTCAAAGAAGTATAAACATTTGATAGCCAAGCAAAAAAATACTAAAAATTTTGTTGGTTTTAATATTTATGGCACCATACTAATACATAAGTAATTATATGAACATATTTTTAAAATTTAAATTTTAATAAAATAGAAATTTCGGATTTTTTTATTCTTGTTTTCTGTCTCCGAGAGTACTTCTGCTTCTTTGTTTTTTACATCTGACAAAAGAGCATTTATCCTGATATTCTTTATGCATCCTGAATTTACCTAATAAAATATGTTTACTTTAAATTTTGCTTTCTGTGTTTTCCCACAACCCTAGGTAAATGACAACTTTCTTTTCGAATTTCTTTTTTTGTGTAACTCCATCCCATCAATACTCTGCTCCAACGGTAAGGCAAAATAACTTGCTTCTTAGACATATCTCTTCTCTAACCAGCAAAATTTATGCATGATGTCTGCCTGTACTTTCACCTACTGTCGATTTACATTACAGCGATGAAGTTTGGAAATTGGTTTTTGTTTACTTTACTTCTGGAGAAATGCTATAAAATTTTCAGACAGGGAACCGGATCCAGTTGTTCATAGATGGTTCTGTGGTCTCTTCTAGAGGACCTTTTAACATTAACAGGGTTGCTACGCGACCGGGAAAACCTGGAAAACTCAGGGAATTTAGAAATCGCGAAAAAAACCGGGAAAACTCGGGGAAAATGAGGTATTTTCATGAAAACCGGGAAAGTACAGGGAAAAATATATTTGCTGCGAAAAATTCATTTATATTTTTTAATTAATACAAATTTTAAATTTTTGTTTGGGAAAGATTATGCCTGTATTTCGTATTTCAGTAAAAAGTGAGATCGCGAACCATAACCTGCGCCTACTTTATTGAAAAGCCGTAGTCACGCCAGTCAAAGCGATTGATTGGCGCCAGTGGTATGCCTATGCATCTAAGAGAGCTCGCTAGAGAAAGGGTATTCCCCTTTTCCCCTCTCAGCTCCACGCTGTCGTATAATCTCTCTACGGAACGTTCCTTTAGAAAGGGCGATATTCCCTTTTGCGCTTCCTCCTGGTGGAATTTCCCCTTCTAGTTCTTCTCCATCTGCTTGTATGTGGGCACTGCTAGACACACGTCGCGTGTTTGTTTTTACTGTTTCTCGCTGTCACTCTCTGTTTAGTCTTGCTGTCACCTCGTGTGTACTCTGTTTTTTGTTTTTGTTGTTGTTGATTGCTTTGGAGACAAATCCATATTTAAAAGAATTTTGTTTTTTATTATTTAATATGAGTGCATCTAAATATACGAAGTCGACATTTAACCTAGATTGGACTGATCCGTCCATTCAACCCGAAATTTCCAAGTGGATTGAAGAATTACCAAAGGATCCATTTTCAGCTTATTGCAAGTTATGCAAAAAAAAAATTTAGCCTCAGCAATATGGGGAAGCAAGCGGTAACGAGCCACGCTGACAGTGCGAAGCATAAGAAAGTGTTCTCGCAGCATTTGCAGACAGTTTCTGTCCTCAGCTTTTTTCCCAAGCCGACTGCCGGAAATGAAAATTCGACTGCCACTGTGGATTCATCAAAACCAACATCATCGTTGTCGAAGATTGCCAGATTTTATTGTGCAAGATGATTGCTTAAAAGCAGAAATTATCTGGGCTATGAAACTTGTTATGTCCCACACTTCTTTTAATGCTTTTTCTGATGCAGCTGGACTGTTTTCTGTAATGTTCAGTGATAGCGAAATAGCAAAGAAATGCACACTAGGACGTGCTAAAATGTCCTATTTGATTTGTTATGGGATAGCCCCATATTTTAACATTGCATTACAGAAAGCAGTCAAAGAAACACCTTTTGTTTTATGTTTTGATGAGGCCTTGAATCGGGTTGCCCAGAAATGTCAAATGGACATAATCATTAGATACTGGTGTGATAACACAAATAGGGTATCAACTAGATACTGGAATTCAGTGTTTTTAAGTCGAACTACAGCAGAAGAACTTTTTGAAAAATTCAAGGAAGGAACTGCAAATTTAGACTTTAAATTATTGTTGCAAATTAGCATGGATGGACCCCATGTGAATTTGAAATTTTTAAGACTTATTAAAGATGAACTCTTATCAGAAAGTAATTGCGAGTTACTTGATTTAGGCACCTGTGGATTGCACATTATACACGGAGCTTTTCAATATGGACATAAGTTCACAAACTGGAAGCTAGATGCTATCTTAAGAGCAATCTATGGTCTGTTTAAAGACAGTCCCGCTAGGCGGGCAAATTATATTTCTATTACTGGTTGCTCAAAGTTTCCTTTGAAGTTTTGTGCCATTCGCTGGGTAGAAAATGTCAGCGTATGCGAACGGGCTCTTGAAGTCTTTGAACATGTAAAGCAATATGTTGAAGACAGTAAAAAGTCTTTGCCGGGCACTATCACATGTGATAATGTCACTAAAGCTTGCTTGGATAAACTGATACTAGCAAAAATCAGCTTTTTTTCTTCCGTAGCATATATTTTGGAACCTTTTTTGAAGAAATTTCAAACATCCAAGCCTATGGTACCTTTTTTATATGAAAATTTGTTCCAACTTGTTAGGCAGTTGATGAAGAAAGTTGTTAAGGATCGTGTCTTAGAAGATATTAGCTCATTGGAAAATCTTTTTTCCATTGATATGGAAGATCTTAATAATCTTCGACTCAGAAGAAATATTGATGTTGGGTGGTTGCCTTAAGATATCTTAATATGAGTGGAGGTTCAGAAGGTCAGAAAGCAGACTTTTTGAATGACTGCTTAAAGTTTGTAAAAGAGGTGATAAAAAAAATTTTTGAAAGGACTTCAAGAAACTATGCTGTTGTGAGAGCAGCCTCATGCTTCAACCCTACTCTTCTGCAAAGTATTGTGTGGAAAGCACATGAAAGAATTACTTGAAATTTTATTTTCAAATGAGAAGATTTCCCCAGCTTGTGCTGAACGGACTAATGTGCAATTTGAAGCTTTTCTTCACAAATTAAAAAATGATGACAAATACAAATCTGCAATAGCCACTTTCACAGAAGAAATGAGGTTGGAGGATTTTTTTTTCTCTTTTCTAAACAATGAAGAATTTCCAGATCTCTGGACAGTTTTAAAATTAGTTTTGACATTGTCGCATGGTAATGCTTCTGTTGAGAGTGGCTTTAGCATCAACAAAGACATGCTAGTAGAAAACTTAAAAGAAGATTCCTTAATAGGATTGAGGACTGTTTATGATGCTGTTAAATCACATGAAGGTGTTTTAAATGTTCCTTTATCTAGAGACTTGCTTCAGTACGCAAAATCTGCAAGGAGTCGATACCATGATGCCTTGCAGAGAAAGAAAGATGCTCAACAAAAGTTGCAAGATGAAGAAACGAATAAACGAAAAGTTTCTGAGCAAATCAAAATTTTACAAAAGAAAAAACAGAAAATTATGGAGGAACAATCTGCTGAATTGTCCAACATCAACCAACAGATTTTGGAATTAAAAAAAATTAATAAATAAATCTTTAGATTTACTAGTGAAAGTGTTTATTTTATTAAAAATTTACTTTTTTTTCCAATGAGCAGGCACTTGTTCATCAATCATTTTGCTATTACTGACAAGTTATTTACCAAACTGCTGACAATATAAGTAATAATTTTAATTTACAGGGATAAAAATCTTCCACAGATTCACGGAATTCTGCATTTTAATTATTTCCATTTTTATTTAAAAACAATATGTAGATTATATAATCACGGCAGAATTCCGAATCTCGTATCTGCCAACTCAAGTTCAATCTTTTTGGTAAATGAGTATTTCCTTTTCAGTATTTCTTTATAAACATTTCTAATGCAACTACAAAATACTTAAATGCTTATTTAAATTTGTTTATAAGTTTCTTGAATTTTAAATGCTTCTGAAACTTCGTATGTTAAGTTAAAAAATCATGACAGAGATTTAAATAAGACATTGATTTGCATAGATTGACTATGAGAAAAAGAACTGATTTTCTTTTAAGTAAAGGTAAATGCAGTTTTTAATATTTATTTTTTAATTAAATTAAGACTTTTTGTCAATGAAACTAATTACACTGCAATATAATTTTTACTCTATTTCTGATGGAAGTTTTGCAAAAAAAAAGTAAATAATAATAATATTAAACCTTCCAAATCAGCCTTTTTATGTTACTTTATTTGTACATAAAAAGAGATTGTCTGAAATCCATTCATGAAATTGTTTATCTTGACCTTAGATTTATGGGGAATTTGCTTAAAATCCTCTTTTAAAATAATGATAGCCTGTTTTTCTATTGAACACTCTCTATCTAAAATTGATTATTAAATACTTATTTATGCATGAGTACTGGGAATTATTTTAATCAAGATAAAAATAATTAATTTGGTGTGTGATGCTCATCGAAATATTTTAAGTTAAATTCAAGCTTACGCACTTTTCCTCTTTTTTTCTCTTCATACATTCTCATCCCTAAATTTAATTGAGTTGATAATTTTAATTTAGTTAAGCTAATAATCAATGTGATATTATTAAAGATGCACAACTATTTAAAATATTAGGAGATGATACTATATTGCGTTATATGCCGTTATTGCGCTATGTCGTGTTTGTCCCCTTTTTTGATCATGAAAAGGACAGGGAAAATACAGGGAATTTCATTTCAGGATTTGAGTAGCAACCCTGATTAAGTAGATTAGGTAAAAAATTGGTGCCTTAAAAAATGGGTCATTGGAGGAGATCGCTTACTAAAATTAGTCACTCATAAAAGTTTCACTGTACTCTCAAAATGAAAGAATGGTTTAAAGAAAAAAGAACACTGGTATAGACGGCAATTACTGATCATTAAAATCCCCCCCCCCCTGTTTTTCACCCACTAGGAAAGAATTAAAATACTCTCCCTAAGGAAGGAAATGATCCGGGGGGGGGGGGGGGGAATGCAGTCTCTTTTTTTGGGGGGGGGGGCATATTGGCCGGAATATAACGAGACCCCTAAATTTTTCATGAAAATAATTAGGAAAATCTTATTCAATAGTGTCTGAGTGGGAATGAATTCATATACTGTGCTAATCGGCAATTCAAGCTATCTAGCATATTGGGACAGTTCAGGTAGACAGTGTCTTTCAATCTGGAGACAAATGCATACACAGGCTTTCTTTAAGGGGAGGGCGGTCATAGATGTAATCTTAATGTTAAAAGGTGACACTTTTACATTAAAAAGGATAAATGTATGGATTTTATGTTGAAAAATATTCGGCAAGTGGGGCTGGAGTTCCCAACCCCCTCCCCTAGTAGCAATGACTGCTCGTTTTCTGCATGGATGTTCATCCACTTATCCTTAACTCACCGACTCATCGAATTAAGACATTGACAAGAGCACTTTTGATTTTCTGCAATAGATGAATTTTTATTCATGTGTAGAGGAGATCTAGACGAGCAATTTCACTGATGGGAAACCAAACAAACAGTTTTTTATCAGAAACTGCAGCTCTATAGTCATCGGGCCTTGCAGGTCTCCCAGTGGTTTACATTTTACCAACATTCCTATAAATACTTGCGTAATTTAGTTGTGCCTTTGCATAATCTAAGGAAAATTTGAACAATTCTTGAATTAATTGCATAATTTACTTCAAATTTCTTATATTGTGGTCGGGACGGGGCAGGGGGTGGGGGACCCCCCCCCCCCACCATCCACAAAATTTGTATTTGAAAAGAAATATTTACAAAAATAATTATGTAATTGTTTATTATATAAAATCGTTTGTAATATTTAAATAATTTAAAAAACTGTTTAAAAAAAAAGAAAAGAAAATCTATTTGAGCATCAGCTGCATTATAAGAATAACGGAAACTTCATTAAAATGAGCAACTCTTTTGAAACCTCATTAATGTAAACAGCAAGAAGAGAAATCAGTTAATTTTTAAGTTATCCAAGACATATGAAAGTTAAAATCGCACTAAAATTCATAAAAAATTTGTAATATTGTTTTTTAATTATTAATTTTGAATATTGTTGCTACTTACATACATTGGTAGAAATTGAAATTAATTTCTTACCAATCGAATAATTTGAATATTATTAATAATAGCTGAACTGCACTTTGTCAAAATTTCACCCCCAAGTCCCAATCTAAGACTAAAATAACCACTACTTCAATCTTTGGGTGATGCATGATAAGTCTGGATGGCCTTGTGGCAACACGTGCTAGTCTTAGACTCCATACTCTCAGGGTTCGGGCCCAGTAAAGGAAGATTCTTTGTTTTTAGAAAAGCAGAAAGTTAGCATCCAAAAAACGAAAACATAATAAAGAGAATGGACATTTTTTGAAAATTTTGCTGCCATTCATTTATTTTTTATTAAAAAATATATTTTAAATAATTTATCGGTTTCTCATTAGTTTCTTTTCATTATTTCATCGGAGTCATCGGGGGAAATGATGATCAGCTTTATGGCCCCACGAGCGGACATTTTGTACCAGTTGCCGATGAAATTTCCCCTTTTTTGGATGAAAAGCTGTGATTGGCCATTGCTCCTTCTCCTCGGATTACTCACCCGCCTCTCATCGACCGATGGGTTATTGCTACTAGGATATTGTCAAAGTATGGAATGTATATCAGATCAGTTTGTAGTCTTAGAGTCTAGTAATCCAGTCGAAACCTCCGAAATTAAACTTCCCGAGTTCATACAAAGTTTGATTGAAAATTATGATGCGCTTGAAGGCCAATTTTTTCCCCTTTTTCACGTAAAAGGTTGCAAACAATGAGAGCCTTTATGCATATCACATATTACTTTATTATGTTTTCGTGCCGGCATGTTATAGCACATTTTGGTAATTTTTTCATGGTGTCCCCAAAATGAAAAAGTACCTTTTAAATTTAAATATTGTCCATTAAAAACATGCAAAAAATCTAACATTAAATTGCACATTACATTCTGAAAAATTTAAATTTTCATTTATTCCCAAATCATAAAAATGCCTTCTAGGTCTCAGGCAGGACAGAAAGCATCTCCAGAAACTTGCCCTGACATATTTTTTGTAAGAACCTAATAGTGATTTATAGACAGTACTATAATCACCAAAACTGCCTAATGTAAGCAGTTTATACAGTATATATGCTGTAATAACTTGGTTTCCGGCATCATGGATTGAATTTTCAGTTTTTAAAATGTGGTTACGTGTGATTTGGATTGCTACAGGGCTGTATTTCTGCTATTAAAAAAAAGAAAATCATTTTTTTGTTTATTATAATCAACATGCTTATTTAAACACAAATAACAAGTTTATAAAACTAGTTATTAAAATAAAACCATTCTACAATTTAAATGAATAAAAAACTAATGATCCTCTAAAATATATAAAAAAATATTATTGCTGAATGAAAGTTATAATAAAATAAAAATTATCACCAATAAGTGCAAAATAAAGCATTTTAAATTCCTCATTAAACTGGGAATTTATTTACATGCTTTAGAGGGAACTGGCCGGAATACGTGTTGCATATGTAAAAAGTCACCAAAACCCCTTTTTAACGATTTCATTTTGAACATAGAAATGAAAATCCCTTCGAATTAACAAAAATGTAAAAATTTTAAAATTCATTTAAGACAGTTTTGTATAGTGAAATTTTTTAAAGATTTTTTTTCTTATTTAAATGGCAGGCCTCACACTCATTTTCAACTATCTCTAAATTATGTGTAACACACATGGAAAGTTAATAAGGGTTTATTTATATAAATAATTTCTTTCCAAAAATTTAAAATCAGGTTTATAAATACTTCTCATTTTCAAATATGATACAAATTTAATAAGGACATTGCATCTTGTAAAGTAATATTAAAAAAAAAATAATTACGTTTAATGTTTCATTCAATAAAATGCAATACTAGATTTAAGTCTGTAATAGAAACGCGTTTACTTTTAATTTCTCAACTGTTTTAAAATGCTGTGTTTCAGAAAATTCTTAATGTATTTTTTTCCCTTTCTCTCCCCCCAACATTAAGTTTTTAGTTCAGTTTGCTACATGGTCATGAAGGTCAATATTTCTTTTTCCTTCTTTCTTTCTTTTTTTTCCCCTCAACATATGTTTCTACCTTTTTCTAATTTATGTATGTTTACTTTTTCCCCCCATTTCTGGTTCCACTATTTTTAAAATAAGGGAAATTTTCAAATTTGTTTTTACATTTTTAGAGGCAAGAAAAACATTCTGAGTGTTAAAACTGCAGAACATAATTATATTACAATTTTATCAGAGGTGTAGTTTGGGTAATTGGCACACGGGGTGGTCCTACAATCCCCCCCTCCCCTGCAGAAGGCAGGTTTTCAATTAAAAAAAATTGAACTCTGTATGTGTAAGGAAGAAAAGTTTTGCGGCAGCCGCCCTGTTGCTAAGCCACTGAATTTTACATTGGAAAAGTCTCCTACAATCTTAGGGAACTATCTAAAACCGCCCAATACGGATGTGGAAGTTCAGCTACATATCGCATAAGGGCGTAAAAATTTATAGAGGGCGTCCGAACTCAGCAAAGGCATTGCAGTGTCGAAAAAGTCTCATAGAAAAAAAGATTGGTTAAAACCAGGGGGTGGGCAAACTGCGGCCTGTGGGCCAGCTCCTACCTGTCTGAAAGTTTCATCCATCCCGCCGCAAATTTAAGAAATATATGTTAATATATTTAAACAAACTACAATTAAGAAAAAGATTATCTACAATTAAATTAATTAAATTTTAGTGCTTAATCACTTTGCTCCCAAAGAAGTTTGTTCATCATTAATTTAAGCAAGAAAAATACATAGCTAGTGCCGAATCAATGAATTATAAAACGCTTTTGCCTTTAGAAAAGGCCAGAAGTTTTACTCACTCCATTGATTATGGGCTTGTGCTGATAGAGGGGCAATGGGTTGGTCCTTAACTGTAGGGACGGGGTAGTGACTGCTTGAGAAAATTGGTAGTGGACCATCCACACACCCCACGGACTAAGAGGCTTTAGGACAATCATCGGGAAGCGGCAGACGGGCGAAACTGCGTCAGCCTCTGAAAGGAAAATATGCGACCCCCTTTTAACGATTAACGGCATGGGCGCCCTCTTACGACACACAGCGTAAGCATCTCCCGCGGGGTGCTTCCGTTGATATTTGTTTACGTTTTAGCTACTAGCACACGACGCATGCGCCAAAAAATTAATGGGTACGACTCCCAGCACCACCTTTTGGGCAAATTTCGTTTAGTTCTTTCACAATGCTTGGATGATTGTCCTGTACCCTCTTAGTCCGTGACACACCCTTTTTAACAAGAGGTTTTCACTGCATCTGCCCCAATAAAAAGATCAAAAAAAGAGAAATTTAGGATGCTTCAATAGCCTGCTGTTTGACATTTCCGTACAGGAGCAAAAATTAAAAAATTTACATATCTTTTTTAATTTTTTTCAAAAAATGTTCCTTGTTAGCTATGTTCTTTGGGCTAGGGAGGGGCTCAAATTTTTCCAGGAGGGCTGAGCCGTCCATAGGGCCCCCAGCGCTACGGCCCTATGCTGAGATGGTATATGGTCAAACTTTGCGGTTACTGGGATAGTTCTTTGACAATGCCAAGCCAACTGTGAGTCAGCCGAGGTTTCTGCAGACTCTCGAACAACAGATGGTAAAATTGCATGTGGTTAAGACAACTCATCTCTAGTCAGCATCTACCTTCATCAGTAGAGATCTTTCCACTATGGAGTATGTATTTTTACAAGTTGATAAAGTGCTTCGACCACTTGAGCAGCCATATGATGGACCCTACAAAGTGCTTTCAAGGACTAATAGTCTTCACTCTTGAAGTAAACGGCAAAAAATCAGACTGTGTCCATAGACTGATTGAAGCCTGCTTTCATCGACTTGAACCCTGTTCCCGAAGGCAAGAACTATTCATCACTTGATACTTCTGTTCAGTCTAGGGACAAGATCTGGCAGAGAAGTTTGCCCAGTTATTTACTTCCAAACTTAACCAGCTATGCAGTCTATGGAAGGGAGTCATGTAGTGTCTTGAGCCCTACTGGCTAGACCGGAATTTTGGCTAGTGTTCGCGTAGTGATTCGGCTTTCCATCTTGTTTAAAAGTCGGATGGCTGTCTACTGCCTTGGTTAGTAACATCATCTTCCCGAAAGTCGCTGCATGTCAGCAGTGTTAGGAAAATTGACTGTAAACCTTACCTTTAAGGTTCCATGACATGTGATTGTTCTCTCTTTATTATAAAAAGATGCTGGATAATTTAATTTTAACTGTCTGTCTTAATTTAAAGGCATGTCTGGCTTTTTATTTTTCTTAATTAAACCTTGTACTTAACGTTGTTATAAGTTCTTTTAATATTACAGCTTCAAGCACGTATTTGCTAGCAAAACCTTTCACGTCTTGCATGTGTACTATGTGTTTTCTTGTTTGGCCGCTAGAGGCACTGTACTCCCAGTGATTTGCCGAGGAGCTTTTTTCCTTTACAAGTCACATGTTTGCAGAAGTCCGTGATGCAATTTAATATTTAAATACCACCTCTTGCCGTGATCTCGAGCGAGCCAGCCGCTACCTCTACTGCTCCAGCAGCAGCCGCTGATGTTATTGACTTGGTACCTGCCTCTCACCATTAATGAGGGACCTTATTTTTTAAAAAAGTGAAGGCGATGCTGCCGACATCAGATGAAGAAGCTAAATCATCTATGGGCGTAGACCAGTGATAAATATGTTGTATTTTTGTTGCCTTATACCTGTGTGTTTATCTTCATTTGTAAAGTTTTCATACATCATTGCTTAACAATAAAAAGTTTAAAGGTAGAAAGCTTTTGTCATTTTTTACATTTGGCAAGCCCTCAATTCATTTTAACAAGAACTCATTAGCTCTCACTGCTTTAGAAACTCTGCTTAGAACTTTTAAGTGTTCACAATATTCCAAACAATTATATGGTTATGGGCCTCTACAGTTGAAGCTTATTATGTTGAATGTATGTATGTATGCCTTCTTTTAACTGTTTACAACAAGATTTTACAAAGTGGGTGGGCCCCGTTTAAAGATTTTTAATTAGAAGAATTCGAAATTGTCTGGGGGGGGGGGGAGGAAGGAAACTATATCGATGCAGATTGATAAATTGAGCTCTGATACTTATGAAATTTGAAAGGAGGATGTAAAAGTTTTGTTACTAGATAGAAATTGTTAGGATATTGTCACCGGCAAAGAAATTAGACTGAAAGAAACTTAAGAGCTGAGGGATTATAAAATAACATATGGTAGAGCATATAGTACTATATATTGAAATACATCTAGTGAATGTAAGCCCCTCCTTGTAGGAGCATATGATCCCAAAAGTTATGGGAAAAGTTAAAGAAACATTTTAAACCTGAATCAAGAGCTCATTCTATCGCTCTGACAGATGAATTTTTTTCATGTAAGATAAATGACAATGAGGAAGTAGGACTATTTGGTGCTTGGTTGAAATCAATTGCAACACAGTTGCTTGAAGCCGGTACACACCACTAGCAGGTATCAGTCATTCCAGTTAATTAGATATTTACCTCCCGAATACACTGGAATTGTGCAAGCCATCTGTGGATGATGATGAATTTAAATTTGATAAAGTTTTAGCTGAGTTGTTAGCCGAAGAAGCCAAGTTAAAACAAAGTTTGGGTGACTGTGCCACTATTGCTATGTCCAGTCAAGCTAAACATGAAAAATGCACCCCTCATAGAGGAAACTTTGAACGGGAAACAAGACGTTGCTATAGATGCAGGAAAACAGAGCATTTGGTAGTCAATTGTAAAATCCCTCTTCCCCAAAAGCAAAAGGGATCCTATCACCCTAAAAATTTTATTATTGAAGCTTACTCCAATCAAGTAACAGAAAACCACCATTCATGGGTTTTTGATACTGCTGTTAGTAATAAATTTTATATCAATAAAGAACTATTTAAATATTTTTCACCCATTAAGGATAAATCTGTCTATTGCCATAAATGGTATTGAATGTCATGTAGAGGGGAAGGGAACCATGTCCTGAGTCTCCAGAAGGTAAAAATGAAATGTGTTCTGGGAAATGTTTTATACTCTCCTAAACTAACACGTAATTAACTATCCAGCTCCAGTCTTGATTCAGAAGGACTAACCTTTAAAGGTGTCCAGGTAAAAGTTCATGCATTTTTGAAAAATGATCGAAAATTGTTCACATCTTATAAGAAACAAGGTGTGTATTTTCTGCAGCCTAAGCATGATAAATTTAAACGGAATTTTAAAAATACCCATGAAAATAAACCTGAAGCTAATACTCCTCTCTCCCTGAATCAGAAGATTTAGAACTTTGGCACCAAAGATTCTGCCATATTAATTATAAATCCATAATTCAAACCTGTAAAGAAAACTGTGTTTTTGGCCTTTCTACTTCAAAGCAAACTCCGAAATTTAATGCCATAATTGCAAAATAGCTAAAACGAGACGGAAAAGTTATAAAAGCATCCTTTCAGTCTGATCAACTAAACCTCTATAGCTTTTACTTACGGATGTCTGCGGTCCACTTCCACACGAATCAATAATTGGTCATTATTTTTTTATTTATTTTTTTTTTTACTATAACCGACGGCTATTCCAGGAAGACTACCGTATACCCTATGAGAAAGAAAACTGAGGTATTTCAATGCTTTAAGAAGTTTCAAAGGAGGGCAGAAAGATTTTTAAACAGTAAAATTATTAACATAGAACTGATAATGGGATGTAATTTTGTCATAACACATTAAAAAAGTTTTTAGATGAAGGGATTCATGCTGAAAGGACAAACAAATACACTCCCGAGCAGAATGGAGTCAGTGAGAGGTATAGTTATGCTACATTAGATGCTGTAAATGCTATGTTAAATTCAAGTGGCTTAAGTAGTAGCCTCTGGTCAGAAGCACTGCTTTGCTTCACCTAAGTTTGGAACCGAACTTGCCACTCTAATCAAGCTAAAACGCCTCTTAAACTTTTTTGTGGCCGTAAACCTTCCGTTAAATATTTAAAAATTTTTGGTTCAAAAGTTTATGTGGCGATACCTCGTCAATTAAGAAATAAACTTAGGATGAGAGTGAAGCAAGGGACTATGGTTGGTTATGCAATGCAAAGTCGTGGATATAGAGTTTGGGTCCCGAGCAAAAGAAAAATACCGTATTTTCCTGTATATAATCCGCAGCGGCGTATTATGTTCCAAATAGTCATTCATGAACAAGTGTTTCCCACCTCTTATGATTATCTCAATCTTACCCGAATTCCGGAAATATCCTAAAGGCTGTAATAAAGGGAAATTCAAATAAAGTTTTAAATAGTTTAAAGTTCATTAAATAAACCACCTAACGTAAATTAAATATCTTAGTCTAATAAATATAAAGGAATAACTTCTCATTAAAGTTAAATCTCGCCAAACACCAGCACAAGCAAACGGCATTCAATTAAGCCTCGCGGCGCGAACTCCCGTTCGTAAACAACCGCCATCTTGGATGGAGTGGTTGGTTGGTTCAGTGAGTATCGCCCTGAAAGCCAATCGTCCAATGACGGGTGCGCTTCAGAAGCCCGGTAAACGTCGAACCGAGAAGAAGCCAGGGTACAACTAAACAACAGCATTTGCTGATGGCGATCCAGGATAAAAGGGGTGAGTTTCGCAGTTAGGTAGTTAGACATCGGCAGGTAAGGCGATGTAGCCTTGTTTTTTAAAAGCGAGCAATTATGCTCTAGTTTAAGTTTAATTAGTTTTCCAGCCGGTTTTTAATATGGTTTTACTTAAACTTTAAAAGAATAGTACATTAGCGTTAAAGCTAAATTAATGACGTTTTTCTTCAAGTAATATAAAGCGAAAGCAGGCCAATCGAACTTCATTTTTTCATGATGTTTTCATCCTTAAGTTTTTGCCAAATAAGTCAAAGAATGTGATATTAAAATTAGCTCTTATAGAACTTTAAAATGACTTGTCAACTCTCATGAAGCATAATGGCCTATGAAAATGTTACTCTTATGTTACAGTTATGAACTAATAAAAGTCGATGTCACCTAAATCTCAAGTGCTATCTTTATTTTCAACTACTCTTCAGTCGTGCCCATCTACTCTTAAACACAATTTTGTCTCCAGGTGTTGACTTCTCTATAATATAACGTAGGCTGTTAGCACCAGAGACAACATATTATCCACAAACCCTCTTTTTTTGAGTAAAAAGAAAAAAGCACTGCATAATCCGCGGCAATTTTCACGGCAAGTAATCTAAAATACATACTGCCAATAGTATCACATAAAAAAATATACACAATATGATAAAAATATAAATAATAAATTGTATTGTAAAAACAAAAAAAAAATTACGAAAAACATCTATTTAAACATGCAATTCAAAACATTCAAAATGAATACATGGATACATTCAAAATGAAAAAGAAAGTACTACTACCTTGAATAATCCTAAATTAATAATAATAATAATAATCAAAAACCTTCAAACTCGGAGTCATCAGACTCGGAAATGAATAAATTCGTGGTATCTTCACTTAAAATAGTATTGTCAGAAACACTAATTGAGTCTTCATTGTTAAAGTCATTTTCATCAACAATATTGCATTTTCGAAATGCGTTTTTTATCGTAGTTTTCGAGACATCATTCCACGCTTTCAAAATCCAGTTAGAGACATTTTCGTATGATGCACGCCTCAATTTTCTGGTTTTCGTAAAATTCTTTTCTCAACCGGACATCCATTGTTCCCATAATTTCCTAACTTTCGATTTAAAAGATCTGTTAACTCCAACGTCTAAAGGTTGTAACTTTTTGGTCAATCTTCCAGGTATTATTGCGATTTTTGCAGATGCAGACTTCAGGGCATTTTTAACATTCTCACTGAGATGTGCTTTCATCGAGCCCATAATTAGAAAAGCTTTAGGATGAAAAAATAAATTGTTTTGTTTTCGCCAGATGCTCTGTAGCCATGACATCGTGATTTCTTCATTCATCCAGCCTTTCTCATTTACACGAATTTCAGCACCTTTAGGAAAATTTTCTCTCAGGAGAGTTTTCCTTTTGAATATTAGCATTGGCGGCAATTTCAAACCATTTGCAGCACAGCATAAAACTACCGTAAATGAAGTTCTTTCATTTCCTGTAGTGTTTATAGGTATACTGCTTGTTCCCTGAACACCAACAGTTCTGGTAGGTGGTATATCAATTGACAATGGAACTTCGTCCATGTTAAAAATCAAATCCGCTGTAAAATTATTTTCGAGAATAATTTCTTTACAAAATGTCGCAAAGTCATCTGATTTTTTTTGCCAGTCATCTGGTAATTTCTGGCCGACTGTTGAACGACTATGAACAGCTAAATTGTTCTTTCTCATAAACCTGTAGCACCATGTGGGCCCACCAGAGAAGTTTCCAATATTCATTTTGCGTGCAAGTTGAGTTTTCATCCTTATATTTATTGTAGAGACAGCTCTCCCATTTTCTCTCTCTTTCAAAATCCATTTATTTAATTCTTCCTCTAATTCTAGCCAGTGAGGTTTTCCACGGTGATTAGCTCTTCTACATCGGTCGCTTATTTCAAAATCAGCCTTGTTTTTTTTCCACGATTAAATATTTGATTCGTCAATGTTAAACAATCTGGCAGCTTCCTGATTTCCTACTTCGGTAGCCTTTTCTATAACTTTTAGTTTAAAATCTGCCCTGTAACTTTCACGCTTTCGTTTCAACATAACGATATATAAATCTGAATATTTTCAGGACAAAACAGCTCAGGTCAAAACGGAACTCGATGACGTAGCGAGAGCGACTAGCAGGGGAAATCATATAGGACGATCATCGTGTTGTTCCAGGGGAACAAAACATCGTGAGGTTCTACGTCTGCCTACCAGAGTTAAATTTGAGAAAAGACAAAGCCATAAATAGGCTAAAATATTTTTATTAAATAACAAGTTCTACTTACAAGTCATGACAATAATTATGACATTTTACGGGACACTGAATATAAAACATTTCTACAGTCTCATGAACAATCAGTTATAAGAAAACATTTAATGCATTTTTAAGTTAAAGATATTTAGCTAAATTCAAAACTAACATTTATAATTTACATTTCTGCAAAGCTCACGCAACTAGCGTAACAAGCCGATACTGTGGCCAAAAGATTTAACCTAAAGTTCCATATAACTAAAAGATTTCTGCAAGTAGCAGTATAAATTAAATTACGTTAGTTTAAACGCGGCTTACAGCCACTGGCTGAACTTCGCCCTACACACCCGGCTCCCTCTCTGCTCGGCAAGCAACTGAGAGCTTTTATACAATGGTAGAATGCGGCTGGCAGATGTAACGTACAATCATAGACCGCCGTGCGCGGGAGCGAAGATATTAGCATATGGCAAAACGGTGAAACATTTGCATAACGATTCGCACATGCTGAAAGAACGACTCACGAGCTAGATCAGCACAGAAAAGAATATTGATTACAGCCAGCAGCACGAGCGCTGCTCAACTCTGCCGATGAAACTTGTTTTAATTTTAAACTGTAGCTCATGTGGCCGTTTACAAACCATACTGCTGCTCCATTCAGAACAGCTATTAAATCTTTTTACGATGACGGGAGAACGGATTATTGTTTTGAAACTGGGGAAAGGTTTTTATTTAAATTTTAGTTATGTTTTGTTTATGCTATTGTAAATAAGAATTAAGTAATTAAAGTTAATAAATTAATTTCAGTTTCATAATGATTAATCCCTACACATCGATGCATTCAGGGATACATTGTAGAAGAGATAAATGAAATTCGCCTGTAAGATAGCGCTGTGAGTCGTAATTATTAATTTTTTGTTTTGCGCATACTCGCGCACACAGTAGATTGAGGCAGGGAAGCTTGCTTTGCGTCGTTAGAGAGTGCTAGAGCACTAATTATTAAAATGGGGTGGAGTATTTTCCTTTGAGAGGCTGATGCAATTTCGCCAGTCTGCCGAGTCATGAAAGCTTTTACCGCCATCTGCTGTTTATTTTTTAAAACATAAACGGCATTTCTTTCTAAACTTTTCTTGTAAGCTTTTCTGATGGAGAATGTTTATCAGGTTATCTGCGGCGGTGTATAATACGCACGGCGACATTAGAAACTTTTTAAACACATAATCTGCAGATTATGTACAGGAAAATACGGTAATAGAAACCTCTAATGTTAAATTTGAAGAGGAAGTGCAAAAACATGAAAGCAGTGGAGTCATACTGGACCCTGTAATTTCATCCAGCGAGGATTCGGTGGATTTTGATTTCTCCCTGTCTTCTTCTTTTTTTTTTTTTTGGGTAAAGTGAAATCTCTCTCCCTCTGTTTTTTTTTTCTGACTATGTAGAAGTTAGCCTGGCTTCATAATATTAAAACTGAATTCAACTTTGGCTGAGGAATTTGTATACCTGCCAACTCTACAGGATTTAGATGGTTTATCTTGGTTTTACATTAACCTCTCCGGTCTCCTTGTTTTCTGATATTTTTAAACTTTAAAGATCAACATATTCATTTTTTTCCACATTCTGAAATATTAGTAGTATCATGGTATATTCATTCACTATGGACTAATATACTAAAATATTTTGATCTAATCGGAAAGGGATTTCTTTTTATTGTGATTGTTTATTTATGAAGGTTCTTGGAAGTTGGATGCCAAAACATTGGCATTTATATTGGAACATTTGTGAGTCCAAAATCCCAAAAATTTACTACTTTTTTTTTTCCCAATTTAAAAAACAGATCTTTAAATAAAATCTTACATATTTAAGAAAAGTTTACTTTTGTAAACCTTAAGGAAACATTATGGTTTTTTGTATTTCATGTTAAAAGAATTATTTACATTCTGATATCCTTTACTAATCCTGCATTTAACATTCCTGTTTTTCTGCAAAATTGAAATTTCAAACATAAATTGTTGTAAAAAGCAAATTATTCATTTTACAAATTGTAACTTTGTGTAAGCCTTTTTAAAGTATTAACAATACATTGTATAGATAGTGACATTTAATGTATGAAAAATTTCAATGTGTGGTTTGTGTCACAAATAAGCAATTATAAGTTTAAAATTGTGGTAAGATCTATAATAATAAAAATGAATGTTTGTAAATCTGTCTGTCTGTATGTGTGCAGTCTCCAGACAAACCTACTGCACGCAGAACTCTGAAAATTTGAATATATAAGCCCATGAGTCCGATAATGTGCACCTGAGAATCAGAATTTTAAAATTTTAATTACTTTTTTAATTATTAATTAAAAACCATTTTCAGGATGCCATGCTCGGCGAGTTTCACCATGATACTGTGAAACAAAATTGCATGCATTGGAAAACATGAAATGGCACGGAAATTTGGTCAGTTTTGCGTCAATCTATATCAATAAAAATGAATGTCTGAAAATCTGCATGCGTGCAATGTCCAGAAAAAACTACTGGACGCAGAACTCTGAAAATTCGAACATATGAGCCCATTCCTTCGGTAATGTACACCTGAGGCTCAGAATTGTGAAATTTTAATTACTTTTTAAATTATTAATTAAAAACAGATTTTAGATCGTCATGTTTGGCAAACTTTGGCCTCATGAAAAGATTTATGCTTCAAGTGAGTGGTTACCGCAAAAGTAAAAAACCATTTTTTACGTTGCCATCCTTGGCGAGTTTCGCCCGAATGCTACTATAAAACAAATCGTTTGCATTTGAGAAGCATGAAATGGCATGAAAATTTCATCAGGTTTACACCAAATCTATCTATCTCTATAATAATAAAAATGAATGTTTGTAAATCTGTCTGTGTGCGGTCTCCAGACAAATCTACTGCACACAGAACTCTGAAAATTTGAATATATAAATTCATGAATGCCGATAATGTGCACCTGAGAATCAGAATTTTAAAATTTTAATTACTTTTTTAAATTATTAATTAAAAACCGTCTAAAACGGAAATTTTCTTACCCTGTGTTACGAATTTTGGGAGCAACCCGCTGTTCTGGGGTTTAAAATAGTTTAAAATTCGTATTCTATGCGTTAAATAGTTAAATTTTGCTTTTTGTTGCATTGATATGTAATCTTCTGGAAATCTCGGGTTCTATGGGTCGTAGGTCTTCGAAAACCTAATTTTGGGGACTTATTTTTAGCACCAAATTTGGCAATATTTCTTGTTTAATGACTTAACATTTCCTAATTTTCAAAAATTTAAATCGAAAATTGCGGATTTTACATGATAATTTGTTTAATTGGGTGAAATATTTAATAACTCCAGCAATTTTAATGCAAATTACACGATATTTCTGGGAGAAATATGTGATGGCCACGGCAGTGAGTTGTCTTTAGTGGTGCGTTTGTAAGTAGGTACCAGTAACTCGGGAACTGTAACTTGCACATTCTATAAGATAATTGCGACCTAGAGTACTAATCTGTGAGTTGCAGTTTATGTGCTAAAGTTTTATATGATGCTAAATTGGCAACAGCGTTTTCAATTTAAACTATGTATTTTTTGTTTACAACAACTTCTGCACAATTTTCTTGAAGTGGTTCGAGTTTTTTCCTGTTTACGATAATTTGTTTATATATCAAACAATGCCACCAAGGAAGAAAAGATGTCAAAGATCGATACAGAGAGAAAATAGAGAAAGAAATCAAAGAAGAGAAGACGAAACCTCCCCATGAAGAGAAGAAAGACTGCAAGACATGAGAGAAACAAATCAAATAAGTAGGCAATTTGAAAGCACCCCCGAAAGGCTATCAAGACAGATGCAGGACGGACAAAAACAACAAAGAATAAGAGAAGCTGAAAATACACCCGAAAGGCTGTCAAGACAGATGCAGGACAGAGAAAGACAACAAAGAATAAGAGAAGCTGAAAATACACCCGAAAGGCTGTCAAGACAGATGCAGGACAGAGAAAGACAACAAAGAATAAGAGAAGCTGAAAACACTCCGGAGAGAGAATAGAGACGGTGTCATATACATGAAATCAATGCACTAAGGAGAGAAGCTGAAGCCACCCCTGAAAGACAATCCAGACTACTGCAGGTCAGAAGTGGAAGAAGTGCTGCTCGAATGCGCATATGGATAAATTCTGAAAATGCAGCTTTCAATTACGACTCATCAGTAGATTATGCCACTGATTCTTTGTCCATAGTAGGATTGATGACGATTGCGTGCCAACACTGTGAAGCAAAGAAGTGGAAAGGTGAAACCCTAGGTATGTGCTGTAGTGGAGGAAAGGTACAACTTCCAGTGTTAATGGATCCTCCTGAGCCCCTATGCACTTTTCTGCTTGGACAGTCAGCCAAAGATAAACATTTTCTGGCAAACATCAGAAGATACAATTCATGTTTCCAGATGACATCTTTCGGCACAACCAAAGAAATTAGAGAGCCAGGATACATGCCGACATTCAAGGTGCAAGGTCAAGTATATCACCGCATCGGAAGTCTACAGTCATTGCCAAACGAAGAGCCGAGATTTTTGCAAGTATATTTCGTGGGAGATGGTGCACAGCAAGCAGACCAGCGTTGCAGAAATGTGCCACAAACACGACAAAAAATTGTTCTTGAGTTGCAAGACATGCTGCATCATCATAACTCCTACATCCGCAGCTTCAGATCGGCCATGGAAAAGATGAGGCCTGATTTCAAAGTCGTCATCTTAGCAGACAAAACCCCACAGGGTGAACATCAAAGGCGCTTCAATGTACCAACAACATCAGAAGTGGCTGTCATCATGGTGGGTGAAGAACATGGAGCAAGAGACATAGTTTTAGAAGAAAGGAGTGGCACCATCCACAGAATTCCCGAAATGCACAGGTCCTACGACGCCCTACAGTATCCATTCCTATTTTGGCAGGGGGAGGATGGATATCATTTTGAACTGCGACAGAGAAATCAAATTACAGTCAACTCCCTCTAATCCGCACTCGCTGGGACCAAGAGTTGTGCGGATTACAGGATTTTGCGGATTATAGGTCATTTTTTTTTTTTTTTTTTTTTTTTTTTGTTTTTTTTGTTTGTTTACATTTTTACATTTAGAATTTCCCTTTAAATTATAGTCAGTTTACTGTAAACAAATAGGAAATGATGAAATAAAATGCATATGCTATTGAATAAAAACACAATTAAATGTCAATATAAATACAATAAATAATACAATTAAATTTAGAGAATTTACTAAAGGACAGATGAAAGAAAATATTTATACTGCTGAACTAAAACACTATTTTATTTAATATTAAATACAATTACTAATACAAAATTAAAAGAATAAATTCTCTCTAAATTTTTATTTATTTTTCATTTTTTCAAACATTGCAGTGATTGTAATTTGTTTAAGAGATTTTAATTTTTCTTCAGAAATTTTGTCCTGAAGCCTTCTAATTGTCAGTAACTCTTGGTCCCTGACAAATGATTGCTTTTGCAAAATGTTTAAAGAGACCCCAAATCTGGAAGTTTTTCAACAAACAAACATTCTTTTTTTTTAAGGGCAGTTGTTTTTAATTTCTTTAAAAGGCCGTTTTTAACTAAATATATATCTATTATAAAATAAACAAGCTCAATCAGAAAGGGAGTAATTTCAATGGTCGCTCACGAAGGGGGGGGGGGGGCATGTGGTGCATCATCTGTATATTTGATATCTCAGAATTACATTAATTTCAGATCTTGTGAGGTAATTTTCGGTTTCTCCTAATGTAAAAATATTCTATGCTATCATATAAGCTCTAAAGAAGAAAAGAATGTTATCCCTTTCACACACACACACGTGCATTACATTTCAAGTGCTGATGATTCATTATTTTTGCATGTGCTCCTCCGGCAGCTGAATATAAACAAAGAGAAAGGCCATGTGGTCTGTTTATGCTTTTCTTTCTTTCTTCCTACAGAACTACAGTTATGTGGAGAAAGTTTTTGTTGCATAATAAATCGCTAGACAGAAGATCAAAAGGGTGAGGTAGGGGGAGAATCGGAAAATTGCAAATTGCGCAACTGTTGTGTCGTCTGCCAAATCGCGGTTTGCGTTTAAAGTTAAACATATTACATATTTTCACCCAATTTTAATTGCAACGGTCAACCTTTACGTTCGTCTCGCGAGTTTTTCTCTCTCTCATAGAGCAAACGTTTTCGTTGATTGTTTGTTTCATTCAGGAAAAGAGTAAAGCGATGTGATTAGACGGTGCATTGTTTTGGAGTTCGTTATTTACATCCATTCACTGCCTGAACACATGCAACTTAGCATATAAGTTTTTGTATGTTTAATTACATGATAATATGCTCAAATATATGAAATTATTTACTTCAAATACCTGTGGAAAACCATTAATAAATGTCTTTATAACATTCAGCCAATCAAATAACCTCTATTACAGTAATACTACCAGTCAAATGCCGCTCAAAATGTAAACAAACTTGTTTGTTTACATTTGAAATATATCGCGGATTACAGGCGTTCGCGGATTATAGAGTCGCGGATTAGCGGGAGTTGACTGTACAGGAATACCACAGGCTAAGATTTCTGCCATGGACTTCTACGCATACAGGATTATGGTGCGCTCTTCTAGCTTCAACATTCTACTGAGAAGCAAGGACCTGTTTCATCAATTCATTGTGGACATGTATGCCAAAATTGAGGCTGAAAGGCTGAGGTACATCCGACTGAATCGGAGAACGCTGAGAGTGGAACAGTATGCACATTTAAGAGATGCAATGATGAACGATGGAAATGTTGAAAACATTGGCCAGTTGATAATCTTGCCTTCAAGCTTCACTGGGGGGTCCCAGGTACATGCATGAGCGAACTCAAGATGCCATGACCTACGTCAGAAACTATGGTAGACCAGACCTCTTCATCACCTTTACGTGCAATCCCAATTGGACCGAAATACAGCATGAACTATTCCATGGGCAAAAACCACAGGATCGTCATGATTTGTCTGCAAGAGTGTTTCATCAAAAGCAAAAGGCACTGATGAGTCTTATCACAAAGGGAAAGATTTTTGGTGATGTTCAATGTCACATGTACACGATAGAATGGCAGAAGCGAGGACTCCCTCATGCTCACATTCTCATATGGCTCAAAGAGACTATTCATGTTCACAGAGTGGATGACTTAATCAGAGCAGAAATATCGAATCAACAAGAAGACTCACAACTTTTCACGAGTGTAACATAACACATGGTGCATGGCCCATGCGGATCCATAAATCCATTCTCTCCATGCATGAAAGATGGATTTTGCACGAAGCGATTCCCACGCAAATTTTTGAAAGATACACAAACTGGATAAGATGGATATCCACTCTATCGCCGTAGAAGCCCACAAGAGGGTGGTTTCACCACACGCATTCCTTTCCAGCGATCAGAAATTTTTGTAGACAACACCTGGGTTGTTCCTTATTCGCCTCTTTTGTTGAAAATTTTTAATGCGCATATCAACATTGAATTTTGCAATTCCGTAAAATCGATAAAATGTATCTGTAAGTATGTCAATAAAGGATCAGACATGGCTGTGTTCGAAGTCACCAGTGGAGGGAATGACATGGATGAAATTCACCAGTATGAAATGGGCAGATACATCAGCACTAACAAAGCATTATGGAGAATACTCAGCTTTCCAATTCATGAACGTCACCCCACAGTGGTTCATCTAAGTGTTCACCTTGAGAATGGACATAGTCTACTTTAGGACCGAAAATGCTGCTCAGCGGGCAGAAACACCTCAGGAAACAACACTTACGTCTTTCTTTAAGCTTTGCACCCACGATGAGTTTGCATGATTGCTACTCTACAACTTCCAAAGTACTACACTTGGAACAATAGTAACAAGACTTGGAACCGTCGGATACAAGGACAGGTTGTACCAGAACAAGCAGGAATAAGGTCCACCGATGCACTCAGACGAGTGTACTCCATCCATCCAAACAACTTTGAATGCTTTCACCTGCGACTCCTTCTGCTTGAAGTAAGAGGTCTGAAGTCATTCATAGATTTGAGAACAGTTGGTCAAAGGGTCTGCGAAACTTGGCTTGCCAACTTAGAGGACTTCTGGAGAACGATGACCATTGGAATAGAGCACTGGAAGAAGCTGCTGCTTCTCGATCTCCAAAGGTATTGCGGAACCTTTTTGCCGTCATGCTGCAAACATGCTCAGTGTCTGGTCCAAAACAGTTATGGATCAACCACAAGGAGAACCTGTCAGCAGATATACTGCACCAAGTCCGTATACAACAACAGAACATGGATCTGGACTACAGTGATGATATCTTCAATAAAGCTCTCATCTATATTGAAGATCAGATGGTATCGATGGGTGGATCGAACCTGAAAAGCTTTGGACTTCCAGAACCAACTCGCAACTGTGATTCTGCCATACCAAGTGAAGAAATGATGGAAAGAATTTATGACACAGATATGCTAACAAGATACGTAGAGGAGAACGAGCCAAAATTAGTCCAAAATCAAAAGGAAGCATTGGACAAGATTACAAAAGCAGTGTTTGAACAGCAAGGTAGCATTTTCTTCTTGGATGCTCCTGGCGGCACAGGAAAGACTTTCCTTATCAATCTTTTTTTGGCCAAAGTTCGTAAAAAAAGCGAGATTGCCCTCGATGTTGCTTCATCCGGTATTGCTGCTACACTACTCACAGGAGGGAGGACAGCTCATTCGACCTTCAAATTAACACTAAATCTCGCATGCACAGAGACTCCTACATGTAACATTTCTAGAAATTCAGCAAAGGCCAAGGTACTACAGAATTGCAAGCTCATCGTCTGGGACGAATGTACTATGTCCCATAAAGCCGCATTCGAGGCAGTTGATGTCACTTTGAAAGATCTCAGACGTAACAATTACAGAATGGGAGGCATCACTACGGTCTAGGCCAGTGACTTTCGACAGACGCTGCCGGTTATTCTCTGTGGAACGAGGGCAGATGAAGTGAAAGCCTGCATTAAGTCATCGTACATTTGGAATGGCATTGAAAGACTTGGACTGGCAACAAACATGCGCGTTCATGTCACTGGTGATCCCTCTGCCCGGTATTTTGCAGAAAATCTACTTAACCTAGGAAATGGGGCTATTATTTCGGATCCTCAGGATGGATGCATAGCTATGCAAACAATTGAACAGTTGTGGAAACACAAGATGAACTAAAACAGGCAGTGTTTCCAAATGTGGCACGCCACTTTACTGATCATGCATGGCTGTGCCAAAGAGCAATTTTGGCCCCAAGAAATGAAGCTGTCACTGTCATAAATAAGCAACTTTTACATGAATTGCTCGGTAGCCTAGAAATTTACAAATCCATTGACACAACATGCGACATACATGAAGCTGTTAACTACACAACAGAGTTTTTGAACACATTGGAACCACCCTTGCACAAGCTGGAATTGAAGATTGGGGCACTAATCATGCTTCTCAGGAATCTGCATCCTCCATCACTCTGTAATGGAACAAGACTTTCTGTCAAGAAACTCATGCCGAACATTATTGAAGCCACCATCATAACTGGCCATTCAGCAGGCGAAGATGTGTTCATACCAAGGATCCCAATCATCCCTTCAGATCTGCCATTCAGCTTCAAACGCCTTCAGTTTCCCGTCCGTTTAAATTTCGCCATGAGCATCAACAAAGCACAAGGACAGTCGCTGAAAGTTGTTGGTCTCGATCTTACGAAACCGTGTTTCTCCCATGGTCAACTTTACGTAGGTTGTTCAAGAGTTGGAAAAGCCGACTATCTTTACGTCTTAGCTCCAAATGGGAGGACATTCAATATAGTCTATACTGAAGCTCTGTAAACAAGCATGTTAAGGTAGAAAATTTTTTCATGCAAATACTGCTAAGTGTTGCAATTTCTTTCATCTATGTCTATAATAATAAAAATGAATGTTTGTAAATCTGTGTGTCTGTATGTGTGCAGTCTCCAGACAAACCTGCGGCATGCAAAGCTCTGAAAATTTGAACATATAAGCTCATGAGTCCGATAAAGTGCACTGGATAATCGGAATTTTAATTACTTTTTTAATTAACAATTTTTCTATTTTTAAAGAAAATTTTTATAAATGGTTGATTTTTGACTTAAACATTGAATAACTCCAGTGTTTTTCAATCAATTTTCATGGTGTTTAAACCGTCTAATGATCTACTATTTCTAAATTTTCAGAAATTTAAATCGAAAATCCTGGATTTTACAAGCTAATTTGATTAATTGATTGAAATATTTAATAACTCCAGCAATTTTAAAGCAAATTATATGTTTATTTTTCTTCATCTATATCTATTACTTTTACAATACCTGGCCAATTTTTAAAAAAAATTACTTAAAAACTGTGGTTTAAAAAATTATTTTGTGAAAAATTGTTCTGCCATTTGAATACTATGCGAAACTCCCCTTCCGTTTTTTCAAATGGGAGAAATGTGTGACGTCACAGCAGTGAGTTGTTTTTAGTGGTGCGTTTGTAAGTACGTACCTGAAACTCTGGAACCATTATCTGCACATTCTGTTATATAATTGCGGCCTAGAGTACTAATCTGGAGTTGCAGTTTACATGTCAGATTTTGTAAATCGCATAATTTAAGGGGTTCACGGGCAACGATGTGCGGGTTCAGCGCTACCTAGTTGTTGGCAGATATACAAACAGTCAGCTTTCCCCTCCTCCCTCTCTCATTTGTTAGGAGAGAGAAACAAATGAGATGACATTCAGTAGATTTTTAATAGGAACATTTATGGCCTAAATTTTTTGAAATATCTAAATTTTTGTTAGTGTGTAAACTGTAACTTTTTAAAATTACAGGATTGATGTTATTGTCTGATCTAAGATAAAAGTTTAAATTACTTTTGGCATTTTTAATATATTTTTCTTGAGATATGTAATGTTCTGTGTTCTTGGGCTATTTTAAAATGAATTGTAAATGGAAGCTTAAAATATTTGATATTCTGGAGTCATTTTGAAAAGTTTGATTACAACTTCATTAAAAAATTCATTTGATTTGTTACTGCAAAGATCATGAAATGATTGAGGCCGATAGGCTATACAGTCTACTCAGCCTAATGAATAATCCGGCCTACTGACACATGATGCAATTTTGTGGGTGGACGCAGTTAGGTGGAAGATTCACATACACATTGATTTTGTGGAAGTAAAATCAAATTGTTTATACAGTAGGGGACCCGAAATCCGGAATGCTCCGGGCCGGACCCATTGCGGATTTCGGAATTTTCCGGATTTTGGGATACCGGCTGCGAACTTTACCGATTTCCGGAAGTCTTCCGAGGTCAGCTGTAGCATAGGCCCTTCTGCGTTTTAGCATCTATTATGACGTTAATTAATATTAACTGAAAGTCTATTAAATAAAAACTTTAAAAATATGCACAGGATTATATATCTCTGATTAAAAAAAAAAAGAATGAATGAATAATACAGTATGTTAAAGATGAAGTAAAATCCATTAAAAAATTCGAAAGCTATGTTATCGAGCCGAGCAAGGATTATTTCAGACGGATGACGATTGCTGCAACTAAATTGGCTAAAAATATGCAACTTATATAATTTAAAAATTTTACTTAACGTTTTTTCATACATAGTTTCCGATTGAAATAACTCATCCTACACCGCAATTCAGCGGGCTACGGAAGGACGGATAGAGCAGTTGCGCAATTTTCGGATCAACTGCCGCCTTTCCTTGGCCCGTTGATTTGCCTAGCAATTTATTAAGCAAACCGCAACCCAACGTTTCTTCACACATCTGCAGTTCTTTGAGAAGGGGGGGAGGGGAACAGTCATTAAGCAGACCAAATCCTGTTCATCTTTGTTTACATTTAACAGACTAGATGAATCATCAACACTTGAAGCTGCGCGCCTGTGCGCGTGCGTGTGTAAAGGACACATGTTTTTCTCCCCATTAAAGCAAGTCATTCTATAATAGAATAGAATCTATTTACCTTACGAGAAATCGAAAATTACCGCACAAGATTTAACAGCAACTCGCCGATCGCAAAGGGAAGAAAGGCGCGAGTAGACGGGATCGATCATTCTCCTGGTATGCGCCCGCGCCCTCCTTTCCCTGCGCTTCGCGGTGATCGACGAAATTCTTTCCAATTTAACAGGTTTCCTTATTTTTACGTATATTCAATTGAGAACGGTCTTTCAAAGAAGAAAATGAGGAATAAAAAGGAAAATAATATCAGTTTTTATATGCTTATAGGGAGGGGGGGAAAGCGTGAAGGGGGAGGGAAATGCAGAAAAAAAAATTCCGGATTTTGGGTCTTCTGGATTTCGGGTCCCCTACTGTATTAATTTCAGTTTTCTGGGGAGGGGTGTTTGCCCACTCTGACCCCTTGCCATTAATATGTCCTTGAATCTGTCCTGACTCTGTTCTTTCATTTTGGCACTTAGTTTTCTTTGTATATTTGTTTATTTCTGGATTCATTCAACAAATAAAGACAAACTTGTAACATTATTGGTAAGGAATGCATTTTTTAAAGGTCATACATAGGTGGGTAGTCCTATATAGTAAAGGTCTGAATACCCCCTCCTCTGAGTTGCGATTTTTCTCAACAAAAAGATAAAACCTGCTCCAAATTTAATAGCACTGCAGTGCTAATGATGAAGCATGGTTTTTGTTTGTTTGTTTTTTTTAAATTCTGCTTCTCCTGTCGTTTGGACCCTTCCTGAATTTTTTTTTTCTGGGTACTGCATTTTTTGTTCCTCTGTGTGTTAAAAATACTCTTGTGTGTGTCTCTTGTTGCTGTCTTTAGAATACTCATTCAGTTTAGTCTTGGTAATCAGTTGACTAAATAATGCAGGCATGTGACAGCCACACTAAATATATATATATTCTTTCAATGAGTTATCTACATTTGATTTACAGTTCCATAATAGAGCTAAAAATTGTCTTATCGAAAAAAAAAAAGAAAGAAAGAAAAAAAGAATTATGATATTTCTTTTGCTTAAAAAAAGCTGGATCTTAGGGGGGGGGGCAGGACAAAAGCTTTCAAACTACAAGTGCAGGGCCCGTAGCATTTGCTACTTCTGCTATATTGCTAATCCTGCACTGGGTAAAGGGTATACTTTGTTGTATTACCTGAAACAACAGTTTTGTAGAAAAGTTCATTTCATGATGCTATTTTATATAATTTTAATTTTTACCCAAAAAGCAAATTAAAAAAAAATTCCTTTTCAGTTGTGTGTAAAAAAATATCCATATTTTTTATTTCTTTAAGAAATATAAATTAACAAAATAAGAAATGCTATATTGGGGAATGTTTAGCGATTTTTTTTTTTTTTTTGCTTGCATCTGGTGAATGGAAAATTATGTTTTCTTTTTTTATGCAGTTAGCAGATCCATATAAAAGCAGATGCAACAATTTAGCTTTCTAAAAAATTCAGGAAATTATCAGCTTATACACAGAAATGTACTATTATCCAAAAAGCAAGAATATTAACTGAAATATTATGTCTAAATTTTCATTTTTTTCTGAAACTAGAATGTGTCTGTTATACCTGAGGAGGATTCCTTGATACTTTCTGCAATGTGCAGTACTATATCATCTCTGACTGTTAAACAAGGTGATTTTTTTCTTTTTTTCTTAATAAAGATGATGCTGAAATTGCTTTATTTGTATTAATCTTTAGCCTTTCATTTTTTTAGTTGAAGACAATGAAGTATTTGATTTCAGAGGACTCCGGTTAGATTGGTTTAGGTTACAGGTAAATAAATATTGAACTTATTTGCTTATTTTTTCTCAAAAGAAGTTTTCTTTTTCAGAATACATTATTCGTGCATCTAAGAAGTGAAATAGTTTATAAAGATTTCTTTGAAAGACATGTTTATGAGTGGGGAGGAATGTTTTTCTGTTCTTTTTCCTGTGCCTTTCAGACAAAATGTTCAAATACCCTTCAAAACCTTAAAATTTTTCTGAATCTTTAAAGCTGTTCCTTCTCAGTATTGCAAAGACACATCCAAGATTTCCCTAATGTAGTCGGCTGTATTTCTCTGCATGGGTTTTCAAATGCTTTGTGGAACCTGTCCAACATGTCACATAGCCTATTTCCTGTCATTGTTGCAAGTCTTTGCAACAATGACAGGAAATAGGCTATACCTGGGTTTCATGGTTGCAGGCTTAAGTCTCTATCTTTCTTGTGAAGAACTATGGTAGTTTTATGGTTAAGGATGTAAACCAGAGTTTTGATGTTAATCTTATAAGCTGCCATGCATATTAAAGCTGTGACTCCAAAATTCATCTCAGTCATTCAGTCCATTAGCAGTTTCTGAAAAATGCTCGAAATTTAGAAACTTGCCACCTTTAGATGATAAAATAAGACTGTGGGGAAATTGGTAAAGGTTTAAGTAATTCTAAAATGACATAATCAGTGACATAATCCATCTCTGCGAAACTTATATCGTCTGCTTGAACAAATTACTGAAAATATTAGTAATGCTGTAGTTGCTTATAAACTCTTTCCAGACAGGAGTTGCATATATGTAGCAGCGAAAAATTCTTTGCAAATGCTAACAAACTTGCATACATGGTGTCATCGGGTAAAAAATAATTAATATGGAATGATGCATGCTTTAAGACTTTAAGGTAAATAAGCTAGTGTTGAAAATCTGCTGCCCTTGAAGATAATTGGTGTAGTGGCAGTTTTCATACCCTCGGTAATAGTGCTGTAAAAGTAACGAAAATATTAATACCCATATATATTCGTTACTCGTTATTTTCGTTACTAGTTCGAACATGAGAAACAAGTCTTATAGCCAGGCGCATATCTAGAAGAGGGGGGACTGCAGAACTCCTTTCCTAAATCTGACCCTTTACTTAGCTTACAATGTGATATTTATTTATTTATTTGCTGAATAATAATTTTATGAAGTTCGGACACTTCTCAGAAAATCTAAGCATTGATGAAATCATTATCATGTACTATGGTAGGAACAGTTTGAAACAATTTATCCGAGGCAAACCAATACGTTTTGGATATAAACTTTGGGCTATCTGTGGAAGCGAAGGATATTGTTACAACTTTCCCCTCTACTGCGGCAAAGAATCTGATTCAAGAAAGAAGAGGGTACCCAGAGGGTACTCTTGGTATCCATGTTGTGCTGAAACTGACAGAGAACATTGTGAATCCTTCAGGCTGTACTTTATATTTTGATAATTTTTTTACCAGCATTGATCTTTTGAGAAGTCTTGGTGAACAGGGTTATCTAGCCACAGGAACCATACGAGAAAATCGGATAAACTGTGAGTGTCCTTTAGAAGAATCTAAGTCTATGTGGAAGAAAGAAAGAGGCGCATGTAATTTTGCATTTGACAAAATTCTGAGATTTTCTTTGTGATGGAATGACAATAGTTCTGTCACTGTGGCTTCAAATTTCAGCACCCTAGAACCGTTTTTTGATGTGAAGAGATGAGTAAAGGGACACAAAGATAAAGTTAATGTGAAGATGCCTAATTTGATAAACTCTTACAACAAACATATGGGCGGGGTGGATCACCACGACTGGTTGGCTGGACTATACGCCATTAAGATTTGTGAAAAAAAGTGGTACTGACCACTTTTCATTGGTATGCTGGACATGGCAGTAGTAAATGCATGGATAATCTATAAAGCTGTCAACAAAAAGTGATGTCCTAACCTTAAAAGAGTTCCGAAGACCAATAGCAACTGTTCATCTAAAAAAGACTGAGCAGAGCAAAAGGTAGACCTAGGATCTCTTCCGTACCTCATAGTGCAAAAGAAAACATCTCCAAAAATGGTCTTGGCCCTTTTTTACTGAAGAGTGAGAAACAGCGCCATTGTCAAAGAGAGGGCTGCAAAGGAAAACCTAAAACATACTACGGGAAATGAGATAAAACACTTTGTCAGGCTTGCTTTGGACCTTTCCACCAAGTTTAGTATTATACTCAATTGAAAATTGAACTCCTAAAGTGAATAATGAAGTATTATTCAAACATTGTAAAAGTTTGTAGGCATAAATTGCTTTTCACTAATGAAGAAAGCACTGAAATCGCTAAGTGCAAATTTTATCCCCTTTATCCCAGTATGTAGAGGACGGGTCAGATTTCCAAAATAAAAAATTCAAATTTTGTTATATTTAGTCTACCTCTTTAGTATACCTCTGAAAATGTGATTATTCTCAAATTTGAACAAAATAAATAAATTCGGATAAAACGGGTTAAATGAATAGTATAAATTATTTACTTACAGTTTTACAATAGCAAGTTGATGAGTTTGATATTTTAAATAATCTCATGTAAAATATTCAAATATTTCGATTTGTTCTTTATAAGGTTAACTTTTTTATTTTTAATGTGCATATGTGCATGCAGTTATATTCTCCTCCCCCCCCCCCCCCCTTCTGCTCCCTTAAAAAAAATGGTTGAAGGTTTTTTTTTTTTTTTTTTTTTTGAGACTGTGGCCTTTCCCCAGTCCCAAAGATTTTATAAAAACTTGAAACTTGCTGTGGGCAATAGAATTCAAAACAAGCCTGAACTACAGGGGGGTCAGTTTAAGAGTACACATTGGTTTTTCTTATTGACCTTAAATCAAACTGATATGGCAACTATTCTAACACTAAAATATGATTGTTTAAGCCATGTTTAAGTGTGGGAGACAATTTTGTACACTGTTAGACTATATTTGTGAGGTAAAACATACATGGAGGTGTGCAATGTTACTTAATCCTATGATAATTTTATTTTTGAAAAACATAATTTTAAATTATTTACATTATCATTCCTTACAGCAAATATTAAAAATGTTTGCCACCAGTTTGAAACAATACTTTCTCAATAGAGTACATTTTTTTCTTTTAATATGCACACAGATTAGAAAATATTTGCTAAGCCTTAAAATCATGGAAATGTTCTCTTGTGATTATCGGGGAATTTCAAAGAAAATTGCCCATGAAATCAGGGAAAATCGGGAGAATTTTTTTTGAAAATGTAAACACCCTGTTTGAAGAATACCACGATGAGCTTACCATACTCCCCTGGCCAGCAAACTCTCCAGATTTAAACTTAATTGAGAATCTGTGGGTCCACCTTGATTGGTTGTTCGCAGTATGGATCCTCAACTATGTAATCTATTTGAGAATCCATGGTTCTGGTTTTGAGGCCAACTGTGCTAGTATCTAGCACAGCTGGCCTCAGAACTGGAGTCAGAGTGGGTCAACATCCCAGTGAACACCTTCAAGAACCTAATTGATTCTCCTCCAGCACGTCTTGCTGCGATCTGCTCTGCAAAAGGTGGTTATTCTAGCTTTTGACAGGTGGTTATGTTAATGAGACTGGACTGTTTGTAATAATTTCTCCAGTTGGTCATTAATTTTTCAAAAATGTAAGGCTTTTTCTTCAACATCTTTTGCTGGTTTATTATCAGTGAGCATTAGCATAGCCTGAATTGGAAGTGTTTTTACTGGCCTAGTAATCAGCCTCATGATTTAATTTTAAACAGCTTCCAAGTTATTCATTTCCCTTTACTACCTGTTATAGAGCCTCTCAGCAATGAGAGGCTCATAAAATAGGTCTAATATACATTTTAAAGGTTAAATTAAGAGTATCTCTGCTACAGCCCCACTTTGCACCAAAAAAGATAGGTGAAAACATAGGTAAATCTGGAGTATGATTTTTATTTTTTAATAAGACACGAGATCTTAACTAGTGAGTATGCATGGGGGAAAAAGATTCAGGCTCCTGCTGCTTCTAAAATTTTTGAATTTTTAAAATGAATTTCTCAGTATCTCCTTTCGAGAAATTCAGTGTAATCCACTTTTTGGACACTTGTCCGGATTTTTTTTTCTTCTGGCTATTGCTTGATAAAATATAAACTAAACCTCTTCATTATAGAAAGTTAAAAATGATACAATTAATTTTTGTTTTTTAAGCAATATCTTTTTTCTAATAGGAATATTCAAATGAAATTGACTCGAAGCATTGCACGCAAACAGTTTTCAATGTATTTCCATGAAACAAACATGATAGTGAAGGTGTATGTGTCACGCATGCGAGTGTGCAAGCGGATTTATGATAACTTTGTAAGGACGTGGCATTAATTTAAAAGTGGCTGGTGTGTATGCAACTGCATCCAAAACTCCCCCCAACATACATACATACATGCATCCAAACACTTGATAAGCTGGAGGAGAAGGCTATCAAAAACAAACGTTCACGTATGCTGTCGTTAGGTGTCATCATTTTGCACGACAATGCAAAGCCGCATGTCGCCAAGGTATGTGTCAAGGCACTGGCCCGTAAAAGTGGGAAGTCGTGAAACACCCAGCTTATAGTCCAAATCTGTTGCCTTGCGGCTACCACATCTTCTTTGCAAATGGAATTCGTAACCTTCCTGAGTAATGGGATGCTTGCCTAAATGCCATGGGTGATTATTTTTTTAGCAAACTTTGTATGCATTTCACTCATAAAATATTGTTGTTTTTATCTATGTATCTGTCGCATTTCTGTCCCTACGCATCTCATGGATACACGCCTCGAATCACATTCATTTGAACATCCCATATATTTTCATAAGTTTTGTTGCCTCTGTAAAAGTAACTTTTGGGTACAGAAATTAATGAAAAATGTAAATATATTATTTCTCAGATTCTAAATTTGTTTCATATTTTCAGCACATGCAGGCAGGGTAAGTGGGACAGCAAAATAGCATTTTACTTTAATGCAATACTGTCCCTGTTGTATGAGACTTCAGGGTATAATTTTTTTTTTTCATACAATCTCACAAGAGTTGACTTTCTAAGCATGGAGACATTTACAAATTTTAGATTGTGTGTGTGTGTGTGGGAGGAAATGATGAAAAAATTCAGTCAAGATATTCACTTAATCCAGCAAAGGGATAAGTTAATCACTTGTAATATTTTTGAGTAGGCTAGTGGCAGAATTTGGGGTGGATGAGTATGTAAGGGTAGATATATTTTTTTTTTAATCCTGGAGGGGGGGGGGGAATCGGTGGTTTATCTGAAATGGTTCTTTAACAGAAGCTTACAAATCCAATAGCATGAAATGTATTAATTTTTAAACATTGCTTAACTTTTTTTTTAAACACATTTACATTACAGTTTTGTTTTGTCATAAAACATTTGAACAACAAGAAAAAAATATAAGGTATGAATATTACTTAAGCTTACAGTTCTATATTAAATTATATCCTTATAAATAAAAATGAAATTCTGTTTTGTTTGTTTGTGGATTTGATTCGTATACAAATCCACAAAAATGGACCTATCAGCCAGAAATTTTGCACAGATATGTAAAATAATATAGAATAAATGATAGTCCACTTTAAAACTTTGAAAGTCCACCCGTTCCCGGAATTTAAGAGATTTTTTATGTTCTCCACGCAAAAAACTTTCCGTAATTGTAACCCCTGTAGTGAAAAAAGTGTGAAATAAGCATCGTGGTTGCCATGTGTGGCGATTTTGCCGAATAAAATGTTTTAAATTCTCAAAGTAAAAATAAAAGAATAATAATGATTTTTTTTTTGTTAGTTTATATTCGTAAGGTTATTTTTTAAAAATTATAATATCGTGTGCATGGGAAATCGGAGCAGGAATGAAATGTTTTATACGCAAAACAATAAGAATTGAAGATTTCCGAGGCTAATATGTTAAAATTTTTTAGTTTGGCGAAAAAATAAAATGGCTCAAATGCTGAGAAAGTGAGTTCTAGCGGTTTGCACTGTTTCCGGCTTGGCGCAATTTACTGAGAGCTTAAGGAAACGGATTTTTGAAAACAAGTGCAAAGGTTTTATTAGAATACAGCGTTAAATTTTAATGATCCGTGCGGAAATAATGCAGTTATTAAGGGATTTCAAGCGATCTATCTTCAGCATTCTCGCCAATTGAGTGCATTGATTTTAGTTGGGGGAATTCCGCCAAATTTCAGATAATTGAAATCTTTGCATATAGTACATCGGAGTAACGATGAATAAAACATGTTATAGTTGATAATTTAAAAAATGAGGCTGTATTAAGGGATTCCACTTTTCAAAAAAATGCCTGGCGGTCGCACCACTTCCCATTTTGATTGCTGCTAAGTCAATGCTTCGAATGATTCCCTGAAAAAACTCTTGCAAAATGGCGTATATTGGCACTTTGGCGAGGCTTAGATTTGAAACTGGATTTTATTTGAGACTGGTATCTATATTAATAAAACTATGTGTGTAAACTGTTTGTTTGTCTGTGTCTCGCGTAGCTCGCAAACGGGTGATCGTAGACAGACCAATTTTTGAACGGAAATTCTCCATGACAGGTCCCGACACACAGTAGCGCAGCCAGAAATTTTTTTTAGGGGGGGTCCAAATCACTCTGACTCGGGGAAGAGATCAGACCCCCCCCCTAAAATGTTCTTGTTGCTGTTCACAGGGCCCCCGTAAATGACACCCATATAAGTTTTTGTAGGGGGGGGGGGGGGGGACTGGTCGTCTCAGACAGGCACTCAGCACTCATCCCTTCCCCGGAAGAAATGTTTCACGAATTTAACTTTACAGAAAACATTTGAAATTTTACCCTGAGGCCCCCAGAAAGCGCAGAATCAGTGGGAATACCTATATTCTCCCCCACAGTGGCGGATTTTGCTCTTGAGAGGCCCGAGGCGCAACTCAATTTTGAGGCCCCCCTCCTCAAAAAAAAAAAAAATCACTAACTCTAACTCCTTTACATTATAACTAATTACTTTAAAATGTTTTAATTCCTTTTATATCTAGTTTATGTCTATAAACCAGGGCCTGACTTTCACTATAACACTTTTGTGCCCAGGGCACTTTTCAGATTTTGTGTCCTTTAGCTGGCTCAATTTTTGAGTCCCTGTATATCGTGTTAAACTCAATTTTTTGGCTTATTTCTCCATGTGTGCCCAGTGCACATGCACTAAGTGTCCGCCCGATAGTCAGGGCCTGCTACAAAAGGAGTATTAAAATTTTAAAATAATTTTTATGTTTATAGATTTGTTCATCTTAAAAAACATTTTTTATCTCAATAATTTTTGTACTACGTTTCACTTTTCGTGATTAACACTAAATAAACATCAGCATACCTCTAAGTATAACCCAGCAACTGTAGTTTTATATTGATTATTTTTCACTGTTACTTAATTACGTCGAATTACTTTTTGTGGACCACTGGCATATCTCTTGTTTCAGTCATGAAAATTTTGACTACTTAAAAGGTACTTTTGAAGGTCAGAAAAGGGAAACTTGATCAGAAACATGACTTTGACATCACAAAGTTCAGAAGAATTCTTTACTTGGATAAAATGAGCCAAAAATTTAACATTCCTTCAAGAACACATATTTATAAATATTTAAATATATTCATAAATTTACCGTTTGGAACTGCAAAACTAAGCAGTTTAATAGTAAAAGTAAACTTTCGGTTAAGTCTAATTTTTGTGTTTATTCAAAACTGTCAATAAGTTTAGGACTATTAATAATGAGTAATTAGGTATGAATAATACACACACACACACACACACACACACACACACACACACACACACACACACACTATTCTATATTTTAAATAGAATGAAAAAACTGCAAGAGAAATTAAAAAAAAATACTTTAAGTAGTTAAAAGTACAAAAAATATTATTGACTTAAAAATAAATTCCACTTTATAATGTGTAAATGGGTATGCTCTAAGCTTCGGTCCTAGGTATATTATTAATGTTTAGCATTTTCATCTGCGACTATAAAATACATGCCGTATTTATAATATAGTTATCATAAATATTTTTTAGTTGAAAACAAAAAATTAAATTAATCATCATTTGTTTTTTTAAGTTTTTAATTAACTGTGTATGACATTTCAGTTCAAAATTTGTCTATGAATTTTAACCCACTATCATCCGATCGAGCTGAAACTTTGCACGCATGTGAAATTTCGGTGACGCTAAGTATTGCTTTCTTTAATTTTTCAATACTTTATTTAACTATCAAATATCTTCCCCCAATCCCCCCAAAAAAGTGTTATCGCACATGTATCAGCTCATATCTTTTTAATTATTGGTCGGCAATTTTTTATCATTGCATACTCGGAAAGTTTCGATTCCAAAAAAAGATAAAATCGGTTATCCCTAGCTTAAATTTTTAATTTTTTGTGATATTTCGAAAGAAGATAAATTATTGTTTCCAATTTCTTTTATATCGTGACAACCAACAACAATTATATATTCTAGGTATATTTGAAAATTTCACTGAATACAGAATGTCCTTTCCTAAATCATTTAAATGAAGAACGGCTGAAAAATATAATATATTTAATTTTTGACAAATTTTTCAATCTCAAGCTGCAGAATAAAGCGGTTCAGGCTTTTCTCTTTTAAAATGAGAAATATTCTTATCAGACTTTTTGATTTGGGGGGGGAGGGGCGGCAATCTATAAAGCAGGTGTATTTGAATGTCCTACTGCAATACCAGCTACTGAACCGCAATCTGATTCAGTGCGGCCCAATCAGTGGCTGAGCGCATAGCGCTCTGAACTGGGAGACAAAAGGTGCCTGGTTCAAAACCAGGTTGCGTCCTCCAACCTAACCGTTAGGAATTTTTCGTGGTTTCCTCCAAAACTTAGCATAAATAGGGGTTAGAATCCCTTAGAAAGACCCCCAAGGGGAGCACCCACACCCATCGGCATAGATCCCACTTGTAGATAATTGGCCGTAATCCCCCAACACAACTAATTGATTCCGGATAGGAAAAAGGCATAGGGACGCTCTGCACCTGTATTTTTTTAGATAAAATATAGTGAGCAAATTAAAACAATGCAAAAAAATCTAGGAATTTTTCTTGGAAAAAATGGACAGTTGAGGGCCCTAAAATTCCAAGGAATGTTGCATGAAAATACCAGGAACTTTATTGAACAGCTCAGGAAAGATCGACTGAATTGCATATTGTTCAGTAAAGTTCTTGGTATTTCCTTGCAACTTTCCTTGGAATTTAGGGCAGCTCAGCTGCCTATTATTTTCAAGGAACACTACTGGAATATATATATATATATTTTACAATTCTAGTCATTTTTAAGTGAACTGCCTGTTTTTTAAGGTCGTGAGACCACTATTCAGTTAAGTGACGGTTGAACAAAACAGTAAAGTTTTCAAAGGGAAATGTATAATTTCTGTATAGTATTTGTAAGTCTAACTTATCCTTATTTCCAAGGAACGTTTCTGGATATTTTTACAGTGAAATACGGAATTAAAGCATCAATTACTTATAAACTAAAAGTATTCGTATTAAAGTATTAGTTTAGATTATGGTCCAATGCTGTGAAGAGGAAAGGGAGTCACCAAAGAAAAGATTGTTCAAAAGCGCTTTCTACTCTAGAAGCAATCCTGAAACTATGAACAAAGTTTATGTCTCTTGAACAGATATTTACATATAGTTTTTTTCTTTCTGAAAACCGAATTCGGAGGCCCCTTATAAATATGAGGCCCGAAGCGTGCGCCTCATGCGCCTATTAGGAAATCCGCCACTGCTCCTAATTTTGGCACGCCAGCGTATAGCCAGGGGGATATAGGGATTGATATCCCCCCCCCCCCCCCCCCCCGACACTTTTGCATAAATTTAATGTTAGCTGTTAGACTTTTGTCTTGCAGAAATTTCAATTGTTCGGTGCAATGCAAATCAATCAAATAACATTTGCCATTATAAAAATGTATTATTGTAATAAAATTGCTAGTTATAAGCTTTTATACATTCTTATAAGGAAAACGAAAGAACTGACGGAAAACTGTAAGCCTCTAATCGTTAACGACCGCTTTTCGAGATGGTGGAGTTCTTTGTTTCTTAACACTAAATAAAATACATTCAGGTGTTCTAATTCTAGTCCTATGTTCATATTTATTCTATTCATTAAAAAATATCTCTCCTCTTTTTAAAAACCTTTTTAATAAAGCATAGCTCTAATAAATACTTAAAACTCTGCATATCGTGTACTCTTATACAAAATATAGCCAAAGAATAATACTGAAAAGAAACTGGATTAATAAATCCCGTTCAAATTTTAATTAAATAGAAATTGTAAAATATTATTTATATACAATTATCATCAAACATGAAACATGTCAGTTGAAGAAATTCATTATTGAAGAAATTAATTCACAAAATTATACATCAGCTCACGTACATAGATTGTAGGTCTATTCAGGGACGTAGAAAGTAGGGGAGCTGGGGGAGCTGGGGCTGAAATATTTTAAACGGGCTCAGTACACCCGTGAGAAATTCTCCCATGTTTATGGTACATTGTTTACCTTGAACCTGATTTCAAAAATGTAGTCTACTTTTTCTAGGAAATTCACACAATATGCCGCAGAGTCAAAAGCCAAGAGCCAAAAGAGCAGCTCTCCATATGTATTCGATACTTGGCGAAATATTTGTTTTTCGCATAGTTGGTAAAAAATAAAAAATTACTCAGCCTGGACACTCCGACTTGCCTAACTATACAGTCATATTTTGAAAGATTTATTGCACCGAACGTTTAAATTCATGTACTAAATAAAGTTCTTTTTTTTTGGGGGGAGATAAAGGAGATAAAGGCGATTTAAAAGGGGGACTGTTTTGAAGAGAACTCTTCCCCAGTGGTTCCTAATAAACAAGTAGTCTTATGTTTTTTAACTAGTTTATTCTAGCTATCGCACTTTAAAATAGAATTAATAAAAGAATAACTGTAAATTTAAAAATTATTCTCCATGACAACAATTAAAGATATTATTTAAATAATGGTATCTCTTGTAAAAGTAATATTTTATCACATTATTCACGCAATTTTAATTTTCCTATTAAAATTCTTTAAAACTTTAATGTTTAAAAATTTTTTACTCAAAAAACTGAAATTAATTAAAAAAAAAAACTTTTACTTATTAATATATCTGCTGCAGTTACAAAACATGCGTTCACTATTTCAAGTTTTGTAAAAAAAATAAATGCAATAGTTGATTCTTCAATTGACAGGAAGAAAATTTTCAATAGGCTAATTATGAACTTATTGATTCATCATGTATGATTTATTTAAAAAACAATGAAAGAAAAGGAAATAAAAAAAATTGTGTGAATCTCGTCTTGTGAGTCGATTGTGTAAAGTTTCAAAATCCTTATTTATTATATTACCTCGATCCTTCATTACCTAAGAAATTAATAAAATAAATAAACAGCTCTTCATATATTTTAGCATAATATGTGTTTAAAAAGTAACAACATTGGACACAAACTGGAATTCAAAAAAAAGGTAATTTAATGTATTTGTTATCATTGACTACATTGTAGTTGCCAGTAATAATAAGCTTATGATATAGTTTTAAATAATCTTTATAAGTTGGATCATTACATCTTGTATACATGCAAGTACGATTGTCTATGTTTATAAAATTCTTGGCTAATTATAGTAAAAACACTTCAAACATCTGCTAGATTATAGTTAAAAGATCTTTTTATATTAAGATTTTTACTGATAATAAATTATGAACCACGTCTGTGTGATTCCACCTCCTCTGTTGTGTAAAGTTATTTTGAAATTTAATCAAGTTTACCTGTTTGTTAATGTAGAGCCCAATATCAAGAGGATGAGCTTGAGATCCAGCACCCTCAAAGGTTTCTTTCGGAGCAACAGATTTTTCACCGGGTCCGGGCCCGTCCATACTATCAGCAGTCTTTGATACTGCACAATCACCATCATCGGCTTTAATTTTTTTTCTCGAAGAAAAATAAAACATTTCACTTTGGGTTTTCTTTCTTTTTAAACTGGACGAATACATGATCGTAAGAAACAAAGAACCCAAAACTTAAACTTCTGCTTACAAATTAAAGGCATCCAACTTAAGTGAATTCACTGAACCATTCGAAATTTCGTTATACCACATCTAAGCTCCCAGCAGACCCTCTTTTTTATTGTTTGTTTTGTGTGTGTGTGGTGTATATTCACTATTTGAATACTGCGGCTTGTTTATCTCAAGAAAAGAAGAGTGGTGTGCTTGAAGACTACAATATAGGGAATATATTTTCCTCTTTCCTTTATGACAATTTTGTTATCAGCTAATTGTAGCATGAATAGATCCTTTCTGAGGATATTCCGTTCCTTTGAGCTACAAGGGTGCGAATTACTCCCCTTTACATTGTCCGATTCGTCCATCCTAGCCCCAACAAATTCCCTATCAGAGACACGATTGGAGATTTATTGCCTAAGGAGTCTCTAAGACGGTGCTTGCTGGAAGCCTTTGGTGATTTCATCTTGCGTCCTCCTTTTCAAGCCAACTACGGATACAAAGTTTAAGAAGATTTTTTTTTTTTTTTAAAGAAAAGACACTTTTTAGAGAGAATAAATTTGGAAAAGAAAGAAGAGAAAGATAAAAAATGGGCCCTTTTTAGAGAAAAAAATGTGCCCCTTAAATTGGTGGTCCGTGGGCCCCACTCGCCCTGTAGATAAACGGACCCTGCTCATAGCGGCCCCTTAGCTCATAGGGGGGGTCCGGACCCCCTGGACCCCCCCCTTCGCTGCACCACTGCCGACACACCTCAAAGCGATTTTTTCAAAATTCGAACTATTTTAGGAAATATCGATAAAAACGTATCGCAAAAGGTTAATTTTTGCTTTCCGCCATTTCGTAATTGTAACCCCACAGTGCATTAAGCGACAATTAAGCTTATCTAGGTTGCCACATTCGGCAGTTCATTAAATGATTCAGACTCTTGAAGTAAAAATAAAAGAATAACGATTTTTTTTATTTTGACTAGATTATTTGTAAGGTTGTTTTTAAATTAAAATATCGTGTGCATGTGAAATCAGAGCGGGAATGAAATGATTTATACTCAAAAGAAAAATAGAATTTGGAAATTTTCCGAAAATAAATGTGCAACTTTTTAATTGGGCGAAAAATAAAAGGGGTTGATGTGCGATTTTGAGGAGGATTCTAACGCTTGGCGCTATTTATCATAATTTAATAGTCTGCTATTTGGGTTATGAATACACCTGCGTATAAGTTTTTGAAATTTTCATTCAGTTGGAATTGTGCATTTTTCTGAGCAGCTTTATTGCATCTATTTCTAATATATTACATCCAGAAAAAAGGATGTTAGAAATATCAATTTTAATTTTGTTTAATCACACTTATGAATAATGATACACTTTCCAACTTAATAAAATAAGGAACAAAAATAGGGAAGACCTATGGATTATAACTCTTTTTATATATAGCACTTTAGTGCGGATTTAAAATCTGAAAGTGTGTCAGATTTTCTATGATTCAAGCGCTTGGCACAATTTAATGAGAGGGTATTTTTAAAAACAAGCGTAGGTTATCTTATAAATAAAAATGAAATTCTGTTTGTCAATTTGTTGATTTGGGTAGTATACAATTCCACAAAAATGGACCTGTCAGCCTGAAATTTTACACAGATATATGTAAAATAATATAGAATAAATGATATTCCACTTTAAAACTTTGAAAGTCCACCCGTTCCCGGAATTTAAGAGATTTTTTATGTTCTCTACGCAGAAAGCTTTATGTAATTGTAACCCCTGTAGTGAAAGTGTGAAATAAGCATCTTGGTTGCCATGTGTGGCGATTTTGCTGAATAAAATGTTTTAAATTCTTAAAGTGAAAATAAAAGAATAATAATGATTTTTTTAGTTTATATTTGTAAGGTTATTTTTTTAATTATAATATCATGTGCGCATAAAAAATGAGAGCAGGAATGAAATGTTTTATACTCAAAACAATGAGGATCGAAGATTTCCGAGACTAATATGTAAATTTTTTTAGTTTGGCGAAAAACAAAATGGCTGATAGGCCGATTTTTAGAAAGTGAGTTCTAGCGGTTTGCACAGTTTTAGGCTTTTTGGCGCACTTTACTGAGAGCTTAAGAGAATAGCATTTTTGAAAACAAGTGTATAGGTTTTCTTAGAATACAGCATTAAATTTTAACTATCCGTGCAGAAATAATGCAGTTATTAGGGCATTTCAAGCGATGTAGCTTCAGAATTCTCGCCAATTGAGTACATTGATTTAACTTGGGGGAAATCCGTCAAATTTCAGAAAATTGAAATCTTCGCATTTAGTACATCGAGGTAACGATGAATAAAACATGTTATAGTTGATAATTTAAAAAATGAGGCTTTATTAAGGGATTCCACTTTTCAAAAAAATGCCTGGCGATCGAACCATTTCCTATTTTGATTGCTGCTAAGTCAATGCTTCGAATGATTCCCTGAAAAAACTCTTGCAAAATGGCGTATGCTAGCACTTTGACGAGGCTTAGATTTGAAATTGGATTTTACTTGAGACTGGTATATATAATAAGACTGGTGATAGATAAAAATGAATGTTGGTATGTGTGTAGGAGGTTGAAAAACTCAGCACCGTTTCACCGATCACCATGAAATTTGGTTCACCTAAGTCTTATCATGGAGAAGGTTTTTATGCTTTACGTTTTCCTCTAACTTGCCACTAGGTGGCGCAGCAGAACGTCGAATTCTATTCCGTTTAGCCGTTTGCTATGCGAATATCGTCCAACCCATTTCGATGAAATTTGGTACACGCGGATATTAGAACACGGAGAATATTTTTCACTATCCATTTTCTGTAACTTGCCGCTAAATGGCACTGCAACGCATCAACCTCTATACCGTTCGACTGATCGGCATAAAATTTTTTTATACTTGCACATTTGAGCACAAAAAAAATATTCTGTGTTCCTTTTGATGTTACTCACCATTAGATGGCACTTCAATGCATTATTGTTTTAACTCAGCACTAGATGACCCTGCAGCAGGCCAAATTCCTGACCATTCAAACGGTCGCTATGAAAATCTGTATACATAGCTATTTCAACAATGAGAATATTTTGGCGTTATCTATTTTGCTACAACTCGCCACTTGACGGCGCTGTAGCAAATCATTACTTTAATTAATCACTAGATGGTTAACTGACCACTAGATGGTAACTGATCGCTATGAAAATAGGTATACATAGATATTTGAACACGGGGATGAGTTTGGCGCTATCCATTTTCCTATAACTTGCCACTCGATGTTGCGTCCACACATGAACTTCAGGACTATTCAGCCGATCGTCATGAAAATTCATATACATCGATATCTGAATGCGAAGAATGTTTTCGCCGTATCCGTTTTGCTAAAACTCGCCACTAGATTGCGCTACGTCGTATCGCCTTCTGCATCGTACAAACGATTGCCTTGAAATTCGGTATGCATGATTATTGAACACAATATAACGCGATATCAATTTTGCTATATCTGTTTATTACAATGAATAGTAATCACCACAAATCGTAATATCAAAAAGTCCATTCATTCCCGTGCGAAGAATGGGTACTTCAGCTAGTATGAAATAAAACCTCTGATAATTTATCTAGAGCTAGAACCAAATGTTGGGCATAATACAACTGAACTGAAACTTAAATTTACCTGAGTTCTGTAGAATTGGTCATAGTTGCACAAATAGCATAAAATTAAACTTTTTTTGTGAAATATAAATTTGGAACATCAATTTGATACCTATTTGAAAGTGTAGTTTTGCTTTGTTTCAAAATTATGTAAAATTAGAGCATAGAGGTATAGTAAAAGGAAACTTTATTTTGACTCATGATCAAAAACAAAGTAGGCCTGGTCTTGTAAATGTAAAAATTTAAGGGGTGGTGAACAACTTCCCCCTCCTGCCTACTTACTCACTCCACCTCACCCTACATTTTTTTTTCTTCTACAGTCATCATAAACCTTCACTTTCATCTCCTAAGCAGCAGTGGTGGCTTTTTAGGTGAAGTAGGTGACATGTCTCTTTATCAAATGTTTTAAGTATAAAAAATTTATTTAGTATAAGCAAGCAATACCATTTTTTAAAAACTTCTGTAAGAATTATTCCAAAATCAGAGAAAAGCCCAGTCCATGTGGTGATCTCTTTATCTCCATGTGGTGCTCTCTGGTAACTCTTCACCACTAAAGGACTGGTTTTTAAACCAGTCCTTTAGTGGTGAAGAGTTACCTGAAAAAATTCTGTATGCTGCTACATTCCAAACTTGTTTCCTGCCTACTGTCAACTCTTGTACCTTTGCCCCCATAGTAAGCAATTATCTATTAAGTTCACTTGCAGGGACTGCAGTTCTCCTGTTTTCCTTTTTTCATATTTTTTTAGGATTGACTCCTGTTTTCCTATTTTTTCATTGTATTGCAATTTCTCCTATTTTTACCTTTTTCACTCCCAATGACAGATTCTCTTTTGATTCTTTTTCTTTTGGAATAATGGAGATAACATTACAGGGTTGCTACTGTCTCCTAAATGACAACTCGGGTGTTGATGCAGACAAAAATTCGGTCTGTTTTGCGGCCCCTTTACAAAAATATAGTCAATTAAAATGGCCCTTCATTGTGATTTTACCCTACATTTTAATCAGCCTTTATCAGTTATTTAAAAAAATAAGTGACTTTTATTAAAAATTGGTATGAAAATTCACAAAATTAAGTATGGAAATTCACAAAAATAAGCAATTTTCACAAAAATGGGATCTTAGAAAAAGTTCCTGGAACTACCCCTGCGACTATTCTTGAGCTTCTGCGACTATGGTGACTTTTTAAAGCAAAAAATGGGCAAAGAGCAACTGTTGGAAGAAATGTGACTTTTGCAAGGTTTAGGGGACAATTTCTGAACTTTAGCTAGGTCAAAGAGGTAGGCAGTTATCATCATTATTATTTGCGCCATATTTACATGTTTTAAAGCCCCATTCACGTCATTTTATCACAATTGCTGTTAACATCATTGCGGCATGCAATGTTAACATCATGCATTAACAACAATTTTCAATAAATTCATAGGAATACATATGTATGAAAAATTACATTATTAAAATCGTAACATTGCATTTTCCCAGCCCAATAAAGGCATTCGCTGCCAAGTTTTTCTGCCAAAAATCTGCTGCTTTCTTTATTTTGAGATGGATTTTCTTCTGTCTTTATACAGTAATACCTCGACTTACGCAATTTCCAAATTTTGCCAATTCGTCTTTAGTTTTCATCCAAAGGCTTACGATTTTAATAATGTAATTTTTCATACATATGTATTCCTATGAATTTATTGAACATTTTTTTCCTGAATTATTGTTTTCTTTTTTCTTTGACAATTTGTATGTACCATAAAATCCCAAAGTAAGCCCCCCCCCCCACCTTCACCCTCTTTTTTGAAAAGTAAAACAGATACATTTTGGATAGGGGGCTTATAATCGAGATTTAAAAAAAAAAAAAAAAAAAAAAAATATTGCAAAAAGTTTTTAGCATTAATTTACAGTATAGAAGATAAATAATAAGAATAAAACAATTATCAACTCTTTTGCTCCCAAGCTTTGAGGTGGAATGCTTGCTCAAATCCCTAGAAATGCCTGAGAAATGTTTTTGTATGCTTTCCCCCACAAAACACTTTCTTTTGTACCTGTGTAGATGTATCTCTTTCAAAACAGGAGTGCAAAGAACCAGATTGAGTGAAAGGGGTATCTTCCACCCTCTCCTCCCCCGAAGTATTTGTGAAGCACCTGTTCATAAATACAACTGATCATCCAAAGGGGGAGGGGGATACAAAGCAAGCACGAGAAAGAGGTTTTCCACACTTGACACTTGTAAACAGATGTTGCAAAGCACAGGGGGAAAGAAGAAGAATCGTTTAGTTGTAAGGCAGAATATCTGGGAGCAGGCGGATTGAAAGTGAAAGGGTTAAAAATATATATTTTACATTAAGTGATAATTGAGAAATATAATTACCATATATACTCAAGTATAGGTCAAGAAATTTTGATTAAAAAGTAAGGGAATTGCCTTATACACAGGTCAGAGGGGGAAAGAAAACCTTACAAATTGCCATCTTTATTAATTTGTTTGCCCTAAAATGATCGTCCTTTTTTGGTACTGAAAAATCGGTACTTAAAACCCATTGAAGTCTGAATCACTTAACACAATCAGAGTCCGTCACAACGTCCATCACGAAGGCAATTTAACGAGTTTCCAAGCAACATGTTAAATTGCCTTTCATCAATGTAGAGATGGATTAATGGAATTTTTTGGTTGGAGACAGCTAGTTGAAACTTATATCTATTTTATGAAAGTAAAATAGGATGTTATACATTTATTTAAATTTTTTTCTGAGGAGAAAGTGTAGGGTGCGACCGCTCTCCCCCATAAATCTGTCACTGAACCTCTGACGATTGAAGCTGTGCACTCCGATCAAAGTTACAGATTAGTTCGAAACTCCCCCCCGCCCCCTCTTTCATTCTATGGCAAGCGGCTCCACATCCCAGTCAAAATAAACATTTCTGTTCTGACAGCAACTGAAGATTATGTAAGATGATTGCTCATCAGAGAATTGTTTTAAAGATTGAATGCTGTACGATAATTCTTGATGCTTTTTATTACTTTGACACTTATTACATGGGGATTTATTTTAAAAGCAATCAAAGCCGATTAGAAAAAAGAGATCAAAAAGGAGTAATAGATCATATTAAAAAGCTAAAAGTGTACTAAAATCCTTTAAAAAAGCTCTTTTGGTGGCACATCCACCACCATCCTCAGTTCTTCTTTTGTGAACTGATCTATCCTCCTTCATCTTCTAATCTGGATCTATTAGGGCATGCGTTGTATCGTTTATGCCACTGTCTACAGGGCCGTGCTGCCCATGTGTGCGATGTATGCTGCACACACAGGCGCCAGATACTCAGGGACACCTTGTAGTGCCCACTAGGTTAGGAAAACTGTAGCACATTCCTAAGTCTGTGGTAAAACTACTAGCACCTTTTATTAAAATGGAATCTTTGACGATGGAAGTTAAAATTGGGAATGTTTTACTTTGATTTGAATCAACACAATGTTCCTTCATACTTACTATGCTGTAGTGATTAAACATTACCAATAAAATAAAAGAGCAGCGGTTGTCATAGCTGTTTTCAAACAAACAGCTGAATTCAAGTGATTAACAATGAATGGTCGTATGAAAGAGTAGTTTATTGAATTTTCTAAGTTTTTTTTCTTTTCCTTAACTTTTGGAATTAAAAATATACAAATATATCCATCATCAATGCTTATGGATGACGTAATAAAAACTATCCCTGCCCATTGGCAGAGTATTTTGGAAAAAACTTTCTACAAATGAGAATATTAAAGATTTTATAATTTTGGATTGGCTGACTAGTTATCGCAGCTCATTCAGTATCAACTGAAAAATTATTTTCAACCTTTAGATTAGTCCCCACAAATCGGTCGATTAAACTCTGTTCCCATTAGAATACCAAAAGTGAAGCAGCACTGGAATGGCCAGTGCTTGGAAGGGTGAAGTCCTCTCTGCTGTGGACCATGTATGCTAAAAGCAATGCTAGTGGCCATAAAATCTGTCGTGGCTCTAATGTCCTCTTTGTTCAAATGATACCTCTGGGGATGTCAATCCAAGTGCTAGGCCTCTCATCTGGAATTGATTCAAAATTAGGAAACCACTCATAGGGGCAATGTTGGTGTGCCTCTTTGGTGCCCCCATAATAAAATGACCAATATGTCCTGCCCTCATAGGTCAAGTCTAATACAAGTAGGCCGTTGATCTAGCCATTAGAAAGAGCAAAACCCTTATTAACCCTTTTAGACCCTGTGTCTACAACTGAGGACACAAAATCCTCCTAGTGTTGTACAGGATGGAGTCTTAATTTGTACACTAAATAAACAAACAAACAAAATCCTCGAAAATTTAACAATCAGGATTTTATATTTAGTTCTTAGTTACAAATTCACTATCCATTATCAAAGAAAACTCATTTAATACAAAGATAAATCAAGTTAGAAAGGGTTAATATCATAGATATCTTTAAAATCAAGGAATGGGTAGATTTTCAGATTTTTAAAGTAGGGTTAATAGGGTTGCAGTATTTAAAAAAATTTTTAAAAAGGGAAAAGAAAATCTAAAACACTTTCATATAGAGCTGAAGCAAACCGCATGTATTCGGTACTAAGATACGGATAATCACTCAGACTCGAAGTAACGAATTGTTACTTTTCGGTTGATATCGTTACTCGTTACTCGATCCGAAGATGTTTCGGATCGAGCAGCTTTGAACTTCGAATACAGACTGCCAGGCGAGGCGTTATTTGTTACTGGGGTTACTGGATATCGGATCGCGGTTTCAATGGGGAAAATGACTTTCGAGTTTGCATTTCGGATCGACCAGGTTCGAACTTCGAACGGGAGAAAATGAATTTCGGTATTTGAGTAATAGTATGTTCCTTTCCGTTACTAGATACCGGAAGTATTATGGATTCTCGCTGTTGGGAGGGAAAAATCAGTTTCGGTATTTGAGGAGTAGTATGTTCTGGTTGCAATTCGTTTGTGCCGTGCCGAATGGAATCGTTTTGATGAGGTTTGGAAGAATCCGTATGTTTCGTTACAGTTATGGAGATGGAATAGTATCTGCCGCTCTATTGATATGGGTCGTACAATGGGGGGATACGATCCGGTGTATAGTATGTTATTATGCGCAGTTGAACTCTTTTTTTGCGGGGGGGGGGAGGGGGGTGTTCTTATAATTGTAGAGGAGCAATACATATAAGAGAAGCACGTTAGTAAGGGGTGCTAATTTCGGGCTTTCTAACATTTTAGTACTAAATAGTGGTGCAATCAGAATTCTTTCTTTCAGGGTGGTTCCGAAGCAGGATTGCGAACTTAACTTTTTCTTTTTTTTTTTTCATATTCTCATTTAATTTTGTAGTGTGATTATTTTATTATTTTTACTATTCTTATAAATTTGTAAAACTATTTTGCTATGCTTACGTCTTTTATTTCATATTCACATTGTAAATATTTCGAAACATTGCCACTGATTTTTGGTAAACTGATTTGTTTTACAATCTTTATGGGTATTTCCAAAAATTTTATGTCAATCTCTTAAATATTTATTTTTATTGTTCCTCTTTTCAGTATAATCTAGCAAATAATACGCTCATAGATGGCTGCACTAGCAGTATCAAACTACTACTGGCAAATTCATAGTAAATTTTATAATTCTAGTGGTTGATGTTATGTATTTCATCTACACATTCAGTTTTATACTTTTTGAAATGTTAAATAAATTTTCTGTTTCTTCTAATGTCTGATTTTAATGTACTTTGTATTGGTACTATTAGAATACATATCTGTAATCCCTTAGATTCCTTGGTATTCGGATGCGTATGATCCTATTCTATTAGTAGTAACGAAAGTAACGAGTAACGAATACTTAGTAACGAATAGTGAACATCTAAGTAACAAATACATACGGATACTCATTTTGTCGTTACTTTTACAGCACTACTTTCATATTTTAAATACGCACTCAAGTGCTATATGTTAAGAGTATCATAATCCATGCGTCGGCACTATTAGTCTTTCTTGCTTCATTACGCAGGAAGGTGTATCATAATCAATGTGTGGGCCCTATTTGCCATCCTCGTTTCATTACGTTAGAAATTGCAACATGATTTATAAGTGTGCCATATTTGTCTTCCTTGTTCCATAAAACCACTTCTTTGTAATTAAAATCTATATTAAAATTGCCTATTAAAACTGTTTTACAATCTTTGTCAGACATTCTAAGTATACTTCACCTTTATAACTAGAAGTCAAAGCCCGATGTGGAGGCAATTACAACAGGTGCTAGAAAAAAACATTTAACGAAAATAAGTTTTCACTCAATATATTTAATCCTCGTCCACCAAAAATAAATAACTTCAATTTTTATTATAGACCCAAATAGAACTTAATGCTCTTCTGGAAACGTACGGAAACTTTTTGCATTCGAACCATTTCGTTCTGTGTACACAGTCCTTCTTATATCAATGCTTCATGCAGACGATCATTTTAATGCAAAGATAAAAATAAATACTGTGTAATCTAGAAAAACTATTTTAGACAAATTGGTATTGCAATTTTCCCTTCAAAGCCTGATGACCGTGACTTCAACAGGATGTCATGTCAATTTCGACAGCTGATTTTGTCAAGCAAACAACTCACGTTTTTTATTTTCGGAAGTTAAATGGATTGGAAAGTAGCGAAAAATCTCTTTAAAATTAGGGAACGGGTAGATTTTCAGATTTTTAAAGTAGCGCAGATTGTTTTCTATATTTTATACATAATTATAAAAAATTTCAAGTGGATTGTTAGGCATTGATTAGGCATTTTGTGCTTAAATTTTTAATCTTTTTGGTGTAATGGTGGCAAAACTTTTATTCTGTAGTGGGTACCCGGATTTGTTATAGAACCAGTGAGTCAATGATCAGATGAACAATATAGTAGGATTACCAGTAGGTTTTGGAAGAAAATCTCGTCAAATATAGAAGATATTGCCAAATTTGGTTCAGTTCTAGGAATTTGTTTTTTGGCTCCTCCTTTGCAATAAATTGCAAAAAATGGACAACCCTGGTGTTTTTGACATTTCAATAACCTCACCGCTATCTGGCAATCCTTGAAAAGTGATTCTCCATTTTGCCGGGTAGACAAAAATCCTTGCCAGAAATTAATAGTTTTAAAGTGCTAATAAAACGGAAAAATTAATAAGAGAGAATTAAAAGAACATGTATATAAGCCTGATTCTAATATGGAGATGTAAGTGCATTTGTTACTACTTTTAATAAAAGTAGTATACTGCGAATCGGTGCTCGAAATAAGATTTTAAAGCTGGCAGCAAAAACTATTTAGGTGACAGCAAAATCTTAAATTTTTGTACTTCCGCGATATCTATAAATAGCATCAGGCCTGTCGAGAGGGGGATTCCCCGGGCCCGTGTTTTCTGGGGGTCCGGGCTAAACTTTAAAAAAAATTTCTACAGACAGAAATAGAATTCGCGAAAACCAACATCGACTGGAATAAGTAAAGACGAGACGGTCCTAAACGAAACTGGATTGCTGACGTCATGTACACTCTTTTATTTATTTTTTGGGGGGGAGGGGGGAAAACGCACCACCATTTGTGCTCTCATACACGGGGAATCACCATGACAACTCCAGGCCGGCAGGTGCAAACTTGATAATTTCCAAGCGCGAGAAAATTCACTCATCCCCAAAATGTTCTTGGAATAAAATTGCTCAGAATTGCTCTCGGAATGTAGATTTTTCAGTTGTTTGCGGTGAGTTTACTTACCCTTTTACACTTCTTATTATCACAGTGATTATTTATTTGTTTAATAATTATTAGTTATAAAGTATGTTTATTTCGTCAGTGCTTCATGAATAGGCTTAATTTCTCACAGCAAACTTTTGAGGTTAAAATTATGTTATTGCTAATGAAACATTTCATTGAAGCTTTTTATGGTAGTGATTCTGTAAAGCTTTTCACATACTTAATTTTATATATTAAGAATTCATTAGATCGTTTTCTAAACTTATATCGTTTACGTTTAGCACACTACTAATTTTGCCTAAAAGCCAAGTGAAATTTGTTCGGAACATTTATTTTGCATATTTGTAATAGCTCATTAAATTTAATTAGAGCAGCGGTTCCTAACCTTTTACCGTCACGCCTTTCCCCCCCCCCCCTCTCCATAGTTTTCAGCATATATATATTCAGTTTTTTATTTTTCAACAGTGAACATTTAGTCGACTGTTTTTTAAAAAATGACATCAGTAAAGTTTGAACAAACATTTTAAGCGAAAATGGGTATGTATGTAAAGGAAGCTCTTCGCAAAGGGGGTGCGAGCGTTTGCGAAGAGCTTCCTTTACGAAGAGCCTTTCACCATTTGGACTACTGAACTAACTCTATTTCTTCTCAGAATCTCAATGCCATTCTTCCAAACATTTGCGTAGCTTTGCATATTTTTTTAACCTTACCCATTTCGGTTGCTAGTACTGAGTGTTCATTCAGTGTGCATAAGAGAATAAAAAAAACTCTTGTTCGACTCAAACACGTACTTCCAGTTTAGGAACTCTTTGTATTGAGTCGGCACTAGTGAAAGAACTAGACTTTAAAATTATTATTGATACTTTTGCCTCAAAAAAAGCTAATTTTTAATAGTTTTGATTTTGTAAAGAAAAAATCCAATTATTCGTATTATAAAGACCATCATTAAACTAGTTAGTGAAAGCGTCTTATTTAAACTAAAATTTGTTAATGGCACTTAGTGAAAAAAAAAGCAGTTTATTTGTATTTTACAATGTGAATAACTTTTTTTGGGGGGGTGGGCGGCAGATATCCCCCCCCCCCCCCCCCGGGCTCCAGTTTATCTCTCGGCAAGCCTGAATAGCATTTGCAGTTCTTTTGCTTAACTTTAACAAAACGATTCAATAATACAATGAGAAGAACTAACAGACAAAGAGACTTCACTTTTCTTGTAACAATTCTATAATTTTATATGTAACCTTAAAATACATCTGAGGTTGGAAGAAACAAAGTAAAGTTTTAAATACTCGAATGCGCTAAACTTGATATGAGAGCTATTGAACATCGAGGCTATTTGGACTAGTCTCACAGCATTTTTGGTAGTCGCCAAGACTTATTTTGAGCCCTGCTGCGAATTAAATATGTTTGTTGAAAAAGTAAGTCGTTTAGTTCATTATCTGGTTAGACTATTTACTTCTCTAGTATCTAACAAGTAATATTACGCTTTTTATGATCGAACAATATTAAAAAGTAAAGTAAGTTCAAAATCTTTTTTTTTGTGTGTGTGTGTGTGATTGGCAAAATAAAAAGAAACTCCTATTTTTTTTGGGGGGGGGGAGTGTCTGAGTGTAGGTAACTGTGCAGGTAATAAACCCTGAGGGGTGCTTCATTTGTTTTGAGCACAGGTGCTGGCCGCCTGTTGTTGAGACTTGCAAAGCTTCCATTTTTATATCTTAATCTTGATTAATTAAATCAGATAATTTTTCTGTTTCTTTCATGTCTATGAGATGATCTTGGGTTATTCTTGAGAGGTCTGTACTTAATTTATTAAATTTTACATCAGCCATCTGTTCTTTTTTCCGGTCTTTTATTTTCCTTTTCGTTACACTGATGCGACAGCCTGGTTTATTAGTCTTGGAGGGTTAGATTTATTTTATATATCCCTGCAGTTTCTTCTTTGTGTATTTCATCTTTGTCACTGTGTATACGTTTTAATATATTTTTATTTGGCTTTATAGGTATTTTTATATCTTTTTTGACTGCTTCATTAGATATTTTAATAGCCGCCCCCTTGCAGTAACGTATGGCTTTGGTGTATTTCTGTTACAATGTTTACCATACTACTCATGCCCTAATAGATTCAGGTTGAAGGAAGCTAATCAGTGCATAAATGAAGAACTGATGGTGGTAGATGAGCCACTGAAAGGGTGTTTTTAAAGGATTTTAGTGTACTTTTAGTTTTTTAATATGATTTTAACTCCTTTAATGACTTGTAATCAGAGTAATAGATCTTCTTTGCTCTTCAATTTTTGGGTTGTCTTATACTTGGATTCTTGATTTTTTACTAATCTTTTAAAGTTATAGATTCAGCTTACTAGACTGAAGTATATATAGTAATGTTAGACTCTGTAAAGTAGGGATGGACGTGAGACCACAAGACTGAGATGAGACTTCTTGCGGTCTCACACTTTGACGAGACGAGACCTTCGGATACGAGATCCGACAATGAGGGAGGGATGTACAGATCCTAACGGTTTCTCTCCACTGGCAGAAGTTGAAAAGAAAAGATAAGCATTTTTCATCTTGAGAACTTATACAAAGGATGCAGGTGGTTGTATTCAGTTCAGTAAAATATCTTTTTGTGATCATACACAATAGACCTCCAGTTTCCAGTGAAGTGACCAAATAGTGACCTCCTCTCAAAGAGGTCTGGGTTGTTCTTTAGATCTTAACAGTTATTATTTTAAATAGAAATGTTCTGCTTCTCATCAGCAAAAGTAGGAGTACCTCTGTCATTGGTACCACTGGTACCCATATCTATGCCAATCTGGCAGACAGTGTGTAAAGTCTGTGTTTTTGTGTTGGGGGAGGGTGGAGGGTCAGGTGATCAATCTACACTGAAATATTCGAGTAACATGTTTGTCGATGACTATTTATTTAGACATCCATAAGCAGTGGTGTAGGTTTAGGTCAGTGGCTGTAGGCGTAGACCCCTGCTTTTTTCATGTAAGCTCATCATTGTTTTAAGGGGTGTCCCGTTAGGGGGCTCCCTTTAAGGCTCCCTTTAACATATTAAGATTTTCCTTTTGTGATTCTTTATTGGTAAAGACACCAAAGAAAGCCCTTTGGATAACCTACGTAAACCAAAGACTCACTTACAATCCCTTTGTAAAGCTAAATAATATTTGTATGGCTGAATGATAAGACACTGAACATTCGGAGATGGCTGAAGTGTGCAGGTCCGGGGTTCTGGCCTCTTGCGCTGCTGTTGATCTAAGAGTTTTGGGCGGTTTTCTCCAATGTTGCATGAATAGAAGGCCGTACCCAGGGGTATGGTCAGGTGGTCTGGCCCCTTCCCTCGAAATTTTGATTTCTGTTAATAAATAATAATGATGATGTCTTTGTGGGAAAATTCTGCCTTTCCCCCACTCGAGTGCTTTCTGAAAATTTTTTCTAAGTACGGCCCTGAGAGAATATGCATTAGAACCCCTTAAAAAGTTCTCCACCCAAGGCATCGCTCATTAAGAAGGTAGCCCTCACATGTGGCTTTGCCTGAATCGCAACAAGCAAACATTACACAATTATAGTGTTCATTTCTCTGACTCTCTTTATTTTTGTATTATTATTTTTTATAAGAAAATACCCCTCTTTCCTTTTCCTTAGAAACCCTTTGCATATTTGATAATAGAATAAATTTGTTGCATTTACTGCCATGGTAAGAATTTGTTTTTTTTTGTTACTTTCCGAACATGTACCATGTAAGGAAAGTATTGTAATCATGAAAAACTTTGACTTCCAGATTTTGGTGTATTTACACGTTTTGAGGTCTTCTGAATTCATTTATGCTATTTTTACGAGATGTATGTATGTGTGTGTGTGTGTATGTGAGTGAACACGATAGCTCCTAAATGGGGCATTCGATTGAGCTCAAATTTGGTATATATGTTACAAACAGCCATCGCAAGACCGGTATTGATTTTGGTGTGTATAGGACTTAGTTTTTCTACAGTGCTACGACAAAGATTTCTTTTACATTATGGCCTATGGGAGGAAATTTTTGAATGTGCGCTAGCGTTTAAACGGTACATTCGATTGAGCTCAAATTGGGTATATATGTTATAAACCAACATCGTAAGACCAGTATTGATTTTGTTGTGTATAGGACTAATAGTTTTTCTACAGGGCTAAGACTATTTCTTTTCCATTATGGCCTATGGGGAGAAATTCTTGAAAGTGCACTAACGTTTAAATTGCACATTCGATTGAGGTTCAATTTGGTATATATATGTTTGAATTATTCATAGATTAAAATTTATTTAAATGCTTGGTAATGATCTTAATCGTAAGTGTTCGGAAAGTCGAGTGGAATCACTCCAGATTTTTTATTAAAAGAAGAGCTACTATTTTAGAAAAGTAAAAAAAACTTTAGATCCAAGAATTCTTTTTCCTCACATTTCAAATGTATGCTGGTAATTTGGGAGATAATTTAACCATTCATTTGTGTCAATGACTGAATACCGTTAGCAGTAAAACACAGTGCTGCCAGGCTAAGTTTACCATTTAGCAAACTATTAATGACCTTAGGACAATAGGAAAAAGATCATCTGGTCAACACATGGCTAATGACAGCTAAATTTTTCAGAAAAAGAAAAACGAAGCATATTTCTCCACATACTGTGTTGGACGAAGACACCTGATCCTGAACATTCATTTCACTGCTATTCATAGTCTATGTTTCGAGCTTCTTACACTAATAAGGAAATATTTTTATCAATTAGTTTAATATCGTTATGAAAACTGAAACATTACTATAGTGCATTTCATAAAGTAATTTTCAGTTTTATATCATTGAGTATTTTGGATTTTCAATAAATTAATCATGTTCAAGAGTTCAAGAGAGAAATGTTGTAAATAAAATTGTATTTTGAATCTAAAAGATCGATGAAATTAGGAGAGACTTTAGAAAATCTTGAAGAGGTTTCAGCAGAATTCGAAACAGAAAGTAATGCCTCTAGTACTGAAAGACAAACAGTTTTGCAAAAGGATTACAATGTGAATGATGTAAGAAATTATATTGGCAATTGTAAGAATTCATTCAATTTTCCTTTTCTAATTTTATTAATTTAGAACATTTTGAAGATATATTAGGAACCCACATATAGAAATTCTTATTTATCAGCATCAGCACAGAACAAATGTTTCTTCGAAAAATCCCAGAGAGTTTTATAAGAGATTTGTGTTTACATTCTTCATTGACAGTATAGTAATGCAAATTCAAAAAATTTGCAAGTGGCCAGTGGCCACTGAGCTTGAAATTTTGAGTGGCCACTCACATTTTTTTTTAATTTTACGCAACTCAATATAAGTTTAATAAACATGAACAGCTTAAATAAATAATAAGGAAAGTTTTCTTAAAATATACATCTCAGAAATTATTCTTACAACTATTATTTGCTACAAAAAAATAATAAATTATCTGTCAGTATATACAGGTGTCCCAAAAACACTGACTTAAGCTTTTATTCCTTAAATATTGACCATAGATATGTACAGTAAATCACAAAGCTATGTAAATAAAGTACAGAATTTTATGGTTTTGATTAAAAATTTCAGATGTTAAAACATAAAAAAAGTACAAAATTTAAATTTTTATACGGTCCCCATGTAAAAAAAAAAAAAAAAAAAAAAAAATTCCCTCTTAGTACCCAGAGGCCCATACATTAATTAGATGATATACAAAATTTCAGCCTTTCATCACTTTTTCCTGAGTACAGCACAGCCTTCATCAGAAGCATTTCTATTTAACGTGCCCCTTATTACTGCTTTTTGAAAAGCTATTAAAGCCCAATAAAACCACTCCTATGCTTTGTTATTTACTCTCGAAAATGGTAATAAAAAAGAGAGAAATTGTTGAGAGAACTTTTTTTTTTTTTTTTTTTAATGGGTACGGTTTTACTTCTAAGTGTAAGCAGAATTGCACTGTTTCTATCTCTCTTTTCACTCTTACGCAGTGACTGACCTACTTTTATCCCCTTTCACATTTTAGTCACTGTTGACTCTACTCTAGACCAATTAAGAAAGGGCGCAGTGTTGGGCAACCCTTGCTCCTGCCAGTCCTTTTTCTCTCCCTATTTCCTGGCATTTCCTCCTTCTACACATTCTTATTTGCCAAAACTTCCCATTCCCCCTTATAAGGATCAATGCAGTTAAAATTAAGGGCCGTTTTACAATTCATTTACAAAGTGCTAGCTATTGAAACTATCCTGTAACAGAAAATTCATCAATTAAAATGAACCTTTACAAAGCACGTTGTGTAACGACCCCTTCACAAAATTTCAAGCAGTGCAGTTAGACTTTTCTCATAAATACAACCAGATAAAATGTACTTTTACAAATAATTATTTTTTTCATAATTGGGATGGTTTTCAGATATAACTTGTACTTGTTTCTTTATTTCATCTGTTTTCTTTCGTCCGCGTGACCTGAAAGGTGCACCTGTGATGTTAGATTTCAGCATCATAAAAGGGCTGGCATATTTCACTTTCATTGGGAGAAAGGAGAGGGCTCAAAATGATTTCAATATTGATCCTTAAAAGTGTGTGATATGCAGTTGTGAATTACTAAGCAATCATACAGTTCTAAACTCTGCAACACGATGGCAGCTCCCATTGTTTATAATTGGCTGTTTATATTCTTGTTCGCTTTTTTTTTTTTTTTCAAATGATAGCTCAGTGTAATCATTATCTGGCCTTCATACTTCAGTTTATTTACAATATTACATCTGCTCACTAAGCATTTGTGAATTACAGATTCATTTACAGATGCAGACCGATTTATGTGAGTTAGAAAGTTTGCGCGCGATTTCGAGTTATGCATTTGTTTGAATTTGTCACAGCCTTTATGAATTGAAGATTTAGAAATAATCTTAAATTATTCTGAGATAACGTTGAAACAACTCTGAATGTTTTTCACATGCTACTACACAAAAGTGAATTTTTGGAAAACAAAGAGCCTTTTTTTTTTTTTTTTTAATTTTTTTTTTTAATCCCTCCCACTCCTCTTTTTACGTATGCCATTGGTCTTCATTCAGGACGGAAGTTGTAATTTTCCAAGAATGACAGCTGTCATCAGCTTTACCCTTTTTGGCAGCCAAAAGCTTTTTAAACACTGTTCTTATGTTTAATTTTTGGTATTAAAACAGCACATGAAAAGAGTTAAATAATGCTATCCACGTGTCCAATTTTTGTTCCCCGGAAGAGAATATTGCAGGTGGAAGGAACTTTGTAAGAATAAGAACAAAGGATTGGAGATGTCTGCTTCGAACTGCCGTCGTAGGTGTTGTTATTACCTACCATTTGCAAATTTTAAGAACAGATTATCACTTTCGCTTGTTGATCACTACGTACAAATTTTCTTTATCAATGATCCGATTAATTTTGACCTTTATGTTGGGGACCAAAGCACGGCTGAGGTTGCTGGTAATCTGACAAACCTGAATAAAGGGTCTTAATGCACCCAAAAAGGGCCTTTTTGAAGTTTATAGATATATATAGTATTTATATTGTATATAATACTTATATACACAGTGAAACTTCTCGCGAGCAACCACCCTCCATTCTCCCAAAAATCGGTCCTTTAGATAGGTGTGGCTGCCCAAAGAAACATAAAAATTTAATATACAGCTAAAAAAAAGAAAAAACTAAGAAATATTTTTTGTTTTGTTAATTGTGAAATTGCATACTAATAAAGTAATTACACAAATATATTTTTAAATTTTAACAAAATATTTAGAAATTTTAGATTATTTCATTCTTTTTTCTCTGTCCAAGAGTACATATGTGTACTTTATTTTTACATCCAACAAAAGAGCATTTATCTTCATATTCTTAATGTATTCTGAATTAGCCATAATAAAATCTATTTGGTTTAAAATTTGATTTTTGGATTTCCCACAACCAAAAGTAGCCACCAACATCCCCATCTCTTCTCTAACCTATATGATTTGTACTTAATGTATGCACGTACTTACATCTGCTGTCAATTTTCAGTAGAGCGACTGGTTTGGAATGTGGTTTTCGTTTACTTCCAGAAAAATGCTAGAAATTTTTTCGTACAGGGAACTGGGACTGGTCGCTAATAGAGGGTTGTGTGGTCTCTTGTAGAGGGTCTTTTAATATTAAACAGATAGGGTGAAAAACCGGTGCTTTAAAAAAGTTGTTACTTAATGGAGGTGATCGCTCATAGAAGTTTCACTGTATACATTTGAGAATCTTCAGGTTATACTTTAAATAAGTGTCTAAAGCCCTACCAAAAATTTTTTTTCTGGCTACACCACTGGTACTGGCTGAAAAGAAAAAGTGTTAAGTCTAGACTTTTCTGGAGCCTCCCTTCTTTCCTCCCCCTTTTTTCAAGCTCATGCTTTCCTTTCCTCTCTTCTGCTTTCATTTTTAGGCTGTGCTAACTGAGAAGGCTCGATGAATTCCTCTCTAATGGAAGAACAAAGTGTTTCTGTTGAAGTGTATTTTTATGTTCTCGATAGATTATCGTGTTTTCATGAAATATTAATTTGTGAGTAAATTTTCATTGCAGTATAGTGTTCTGTAGTTTATTATTTTTTATATATATGTTACAGTTAAAAGCCAAAATCAGCCAAAACCCGAATTAACTAGGGAAAACGCATTCTAACTGAGTGCGTTGAGGAAAACCCGAATTAACTAGGCAAAAGGCGTTCTGACTAACAGCGCTAGGCAAAACCCGTTTTATTCGAGAAACGGTAGCACGTTTTCGAGGGGCCCCTATAGCTGAGGCATATTTTCCTGGAGGCCCCCTAAAGCGATGGCCAGAATCACTGATTTTTTTCGGGTCTAGCATATTTTTGAGGGGGGGGGGGCCTACAGTGGTGGCCAGACCCCATGTTTTCCCATCTGAATTCTGGAATGTTAATGCTTTATCTACTAAAAATTTGATCTTGCTCCCCCTTCGAAAATATGCTATTGCTGGCCCTTTGTGAGATCCCAAAAAACATCACTGTGTCCGGCCACCTCTGTAGAGGGGGCCCCTCGAAAATATGCTAACGCTGGTCCTCTGCGAGACCCAAAAAACATCAGTGTGTCCGGCCATCACTTCAAGGGGCCCCCTCGAAAATATGCTAATGCTGGCCCTTTGCGAGACCCAAAAAACATCAGTGGGTCCGGCCATCGTTTTAGGGGGCCCCCTCGAAAATATGCTAACGCTGTCCCCTTGCGAAACACAGAAAAACATCGATGGGTCCGGCCATCGCTTTAAGGGCCCCCCTCAAAAATATGCTAACGCTGTCCCTTTGCGAGACCCAATAAAAAATCAATGGATCCGGCACGGCTGTAGGGACCCCCCCATTGAAAATATACTAACGCTGGTCCTTTGCGAGAACCAAAAAAACATTACTGCGTCCGGCCATCGCTTTAGGGGGGGCCCTCGAAAATATGTTAAAGCTGGCCCTTTGCGAGACCCATAAAAGTATCAGTGGGTCTAGCCAGGTGCGTAGCCAGGAAAATTTTTCGGGTGGGGGGGGGGGGGTGTATGAACTTATATGTGTATAAATAGACGGAATTTCATCACTAATCCAAACATTCACAAACCCTGGCTATGCCCCTGAGTCCGGCCATTGCTGTAGGGGGCCCCCTGGATAATATGCCTCCTCTGTAGAGGTCCCCCTGGAAAATAAGCCTCTGCTGTAGGGGCCCCTTGAAAACATGGTATCGCTACTCGAATAAAACGGGTTTTAACTAGTTAATTCAGGTTTTGCCTAGCGCTGTCAGTCAGAACGCATTTTGCCTAGCTAATTCGGGTTTTCCCTAACGCTCTCAGTTAGAACGCGCTTTCCCTAGTTAATTTGGGTTTTGATTGATTTCGAGTTTCACTGTAACATATATATATTTAAATATGTTTATATAAAATTTGAAGAATTATTCGCCCAGTCATGAGCTGCAGTTTGTTTTTCCTAACTGTTTTGAATAAGGCATAATTCCGATGTTTTTATTTATTTTTAATTAAGATCAATTTTTAATAGTATAATTGAACTTTTTTTTACTAAGTTATTAAAAACAAAAGCAAAAAAAACTAAAATTTTGCCTACATAACTTACTATAAAAAAACTACTGAAAATATTCTTAATTACTACTGAAAATTCTCATTCAGGGTTGGCATCTCTGGTTTAAGTTTTTGTATAGAAATATGGTAATGAATGTTTATGATATTGATAAGTTGGTGTAGATTGATGTGTTAATATGAGTTTCTATTCTGTAAACTTTATTTCAGGCTTACAGTAGTGTTGCTAAATATCCTTTGAATTTACATGAGCATAGGGAATTAGCGTCATTAATGAATACTATTGTTTTCCATACAAAAGTGGTGGATTTTCTAGATGAGTTGCTTGTAGAAACTTCAGACTTATCTATTTTTTGGTAAGTAGATTATATGTGTATATTTTTGTGCAAAAGATGATTTTTAAATGTGACATCTCTTCAGTGACATAGCGAGGGCTATCGGTACCTCGTGTAGTTCTTGAGTTTTTCTTGCTGCCTTGGGTGAATCCCGTCCCTTGCAATGCTACTGCATCTCTTGGAATCATGTGTAGCTTGCTGTGTCAGACAGAATAATACCAAGTTTTATAGGAGAATTAATGCTATCTGTATGAGAACTGACAAGACAAAATTTCAACATACAAATTCATGATTACATAAGAAACTGCCACACCAGTAGCAGTTTCCAACTATTATAAGATAAGGAATAAATAAAAAAAATGTATATTCTGAATATTTGCTGAGTTCAGTATTATATTGAGTGATTCAAAATAGATGTTGCAGTGATTATCACTTAAACTGTAACTAATTGAAACATACTTTCAATTGGATTTTTTAAAAAAAATCTCTAGTACTTTTTAGATATGGCAATTTTAAAAGGAACTCTATACATATTAAAATACAAAATTAAATTTTTATGCGGTTCCTTACTTCTTATCACTAATATTTTGGAAAACATTGCTTTGTGTCTAAGAAGGTAAATGAAAAGAATACTATGTTTCTGAGTGAAATATTTACAGAAATATTTAATGTTTAAAATGACGTCTTACACTAGTTTACCTGTGCTGGTGTCCACTTTCAGGTGAAATAATCTTTACTTTAGGTGACCAACTATGAGTTGTAAAAGTTAAATCATGATAACTTTGAATTCTTTTAATTGTCATCTTCCAACAAACTCCTGAAATTCAGAAGTTTAGTTTTACCTAAACTGATAGGTACACTGCATTATAAAATTATTGTTTATTCAGACTTTTAGGGATCAAAAACTAATTACTTTTCACTTCTGGAGAAGGAATATCAAAGTTTAATAGAGAGTGAGCAAGACATTGAGTTACTTTATTGACTTTAGATATGGGGCAACAGTTTTCTAAACATAAGTAATAGGAAATGAGGGACCATATGGAAATTAAATTTTGTATTTTAATATGTATGTAGAGATGTGTAGCTAAGAGGAGGGTGTGTCATGGGGGGGGGGCTGTGCACCCCCCAAATTCTTGTTAATTATATGTGAGTAAATCAAGAAATTCTACCTTTCCCACGTTTTGGCATCCCCCACCAAAATTTTTTTCACGCTACTTCCTTGATGTGTATTGTACGGTAGCGTGCAAAAAACAGATGGGGACACAATTATAGGACGAACAGGACGATTTATTTCACTTTCACAAACACATCCATAAAAACACAGGGTTACATTCACATTACTTTATATTCGCGGTGTTAGGTGTGTGCTACAACCACAAGAGTCTGTTTTAAACTCGCGGTACATCTCCACGCATTCTTCAACACTGTCGCTGTCTCTGCGCCTTCTCGAACTGAAAACAAAACAACTTCTGACGTATGGCGCCATCGCATGGAGAAGGGTCTGCTCGACGTCATAACAGTATAAAATCCCTTGTAAGAATTTGCTATGTGTGAAAGCTATTCTAAATTTGAAAAACTTTTCTAGTTGAAAGTAATGATTTGATTACTTACAAATTAAGAGATGATTGCTATAACATCTATTTTAAATCTTTCTCTATATTTCTCACAAGGATCCATAGCTAGTGGGCTGCTCTAAAAAGCTAAGTACCCTCTAAAAAATCTCATAACTTTTCAGAAAATAGAAAAAGGAATTCACTTAACTTGCTTTTACTGCCACCTTAAATTAAAGAATAAAGCATTTCTCATTTTCTGTGTAAGTTTTCCAGAAATGGATCTATAATGGCTTTCTTCGTTAGTTCTTTATATATTATTACTTTTTCTAAAATTAAGTTGTTTAGATTGTTCCCAAATTCAAAATAAAAACAGATAATCTGAAATTTTCCAGAATGTATTAGTTTCTTAGTTTTATAGACTGTATTGGTTAAAGATGTAAAAAAGGTATTTATTATTCTTATTTTGCTTATGAAAGTAATCAGCAATTTTCTAATAATTGCTTCTGTAATAGGATAAGGTTTTGTAAAATAGGTAGATATTTCTTTTTTATTGTTAGGTTCAACACACTAACTTCAATGTTTTTAAACAAAACAAAACATTTATTTCAGAAAAACATACAACATAACTTACAATTATCGTATTTCGTACATATATTTGTAAAACACTTCCTTCAATGCACTTTCTTTCTAATCATATTTCTGAATTCCTATTGTATTCACCAAAAACCAAGCTTGTATTCTAAATGTTTGATAATAAAAAATAGCATTTACATTAGACCATCCTGACATTTCAACTATCCTCAGTTAAATTATATCAGTACATTACTAATTGTACTACATTATTTTTATCAGTCCTATACAGCATTGCTGTAGCGCACCGGTTTCCGGGCAATTCGTTTAGGTCTTTGACTTTTGAGTTTCTCATCAGAATCTGCACTTGAGCTACTGTCATTCTCATACCAGCTCCTCCAGGCTTTTAACTGACTGACATGAGCTGTGGTTGCTTAAAGGTGACTGTTGCTTTCCTCTAATTGTGATATTCTGTATGTGTCACCAGGAAGTATTTCTATTACAACCATTGGTCTTCGGTACCGTGTTCAAGTTTTTGTTGACTCACCTGATGCTTTTGGATTTCTTCTTACCATAACAATCTCTCCTATATCAATCGATAATGTAACAAACTTCTTATCGAAATATGCTTTCATCTTCTGTTGTTCCTTTACAATTCTTTCTTTAGCTTTGGATTGCAGTTTTTCTGGGTCATTCCAAACTTGCGCTTTTTCGTCACCCAATCTTCTCAATATTCCATCTGTAAATGTAGGTACATATCCATGAAGTATTTCAAAAGGGGTTTTTCCAAGTGTTTTATTCAGCGTATTGTTCAAGTTTCTTTCTACTTCCTTAATTTTGCAGTCCCAATCCTTTTGATTGATAATTTCAATCGAAAGTATAATGGTAGACAAAATCATTCTATTGTCTTTCTCAGCCATTCCATTTCCTCGTGAATGGGACATAGAATTTAATGTGTGCATAATACCATTTTCATCACAGAATTTTCGAAATTCGTGTGAGGTGAAACATGATCCTCGATCTGATATTAAATGATCCGGTATTCAAAAATCTTGAATGAAATCCATAATGATTTTAGATCATTTTTGGTCAAAGTGTCTCTTATAGGGTAAAGATGTACAAATCTGGTCATACAGTAGAACCTCGATTATCCGAAGTAATTTGGACCAAACCTACTTCGGGTAATTAAAATTTTCGGATAATAGAGAATTCATCAATAATCATCTAGTTTAATATGTAGTATCGTCATTGAACTGTTATTATGACTATTTTAACTGTTAAATAAATTAAAATTATAAATGAAAATAAATTTATTTCTGAAACAAAAACTTACAATGGTTTAAATGGAAGCTTCATCTGGTGTAAATTGGCCATCCTTTGCTGTGCAGCTCTATCTTTCTTAAAAGCATGATTTCAGAGGAATCGCACGGCTCCTGTTGTTCCAACAAAAGAAGGCCTTTTGAGAAACATTCAAAAGCATCATTGTTACTGATCTTATTTACTCCAGAATCATTCTCATCTTCATCATCATCTTCTCCTTTTGGAGATTTTCAGACTTCTGCTATTAAATCCTCATCATTGAGTAACTGGAAGCCTGCATCTTCCATGTCACATTTCAACCAATCTGTGATTTCTCTATTCTCACAATTTTCAAAACCTTTCATTGTGCTAAGAAGGCTTGAAAACTCAGTAACTATCTTTCACAATGTCTGTAACATTTTCATATGCGCCAGTTGAAAAATTCGGCAAAAGTTTTCGCCAACTTCGTCGTTCGATTATTACGCGTTAGTTCATTCGATTGCATCACTGATCATATAAATGCAGTCTTTGATATTGACAGTTTTCCAAAACTCAATTATTGAAACTGCACCAGATTCAGAATCTCCTTCAAAAAGTAATTTTCTGATGGGGGGGGGGGGGGAAGAAGTGAAGAAGAAACTGACTTCAGTTAATGGAGAGTTTCGGTTAATCGAGGTTCGGATAATTGAGGTTCTACTGTATTATCAATAATTACAAGTAACTCCTTGTTTCTTTTAGTACTCGTTACAAATGGATCTAGGTGGTCTAAGTGTACAATAATAGCAAAAGGTGTACAACCAGTTGGAATAGGCTGGAGAAGACCTTGTCCCTTGCCACTTGGAACTTTATTTACTAAGCATTCGAAGCACATTGATATGTCGTCGAACGTATCTTTTCATTGATAGAAACCAGTATGGTTCCTTGATTTTCGACACGGTTTTGTCTAGCAAAATGTCCCATGAGGTCATGAAATTTTACAACCTTACTTTTCCTCATGTTTTTAGGTAAAACGAACTAGTTTTTTTTTTTTTTTTTCCCATCTTCCTTGATCACACAAAAAAGACTATTTCCTTTCAGAACGTAATTATCAACTTTATTCTTTTCTCATGGACTTCCTTCACCCTCATCTTTTTTGAGAATTGCTATTACCTCTTTTAAAGTTTCATCGGCTTGCTACATGATAAGAACTTGGTCTTCTATGCTCAATGTTAGGCATACTTCAAGCTTGTTTTCTATCAATTAGTCTAGTGTATCCGTTGAACTCAAAACTGGAGCTGTGCTGATAGCATCAATGTGAAACATTTTAGCACCTGGCCTATAGCGAATTTCAAAATTGAATTCTTGAATAAGGAGACTCCAACAAGTGATTTGAGGGTTTCTTGATTTCTTAGCATTCATGTAAACCAAGGTTTGACAGTCAGTTACTACTGTAAAACTGATACCCAACAAAAATCTGATGTGGACAACACATGACTTCCTTGCAGGTCTATTAAATCAAAAATATTTTTCACGCACTTCATCTAAATGTATTTTGTTTAAAAGATATAAAATACTGGAATAATAGTAAGGTTCGCTGATTTCTAGCCAAATATATTGATATTGTCAAGGTTGGTTCAGTTTGAAAGATTTTCTTCTGACACTTAATTTGGCGATATTTCACAAAAAGCTGACAAGCTTGAGATAGTTTCCGAGATTTTGGGGATAGCCAAAGTAGTCATTGACCACAGACTTTCAATGAATTGAATGTATCCATGCACCTTAATGTATTTAAAGTCATTTGGCTGACATTGTAAAGAAATTACCCAGTCGTTTGCAATAAAAAAAGAGATGCACAGTTAGATGTTAAAGTAGTTCTAAATACAAAATTTCAAAATTCTACAGTTAAGTTTTAGTTATGCGAAATAGAAAATAATTTTTGGTGCCAAATTTTGCGATATATCGATAAAACTCGCAAAGGTCGATGAAAAGCGGCGAGATTTTGGGCATAGAGCTAGCAAACAATAACATTGCAAAATTTGACGACATTTCACCAAAACTTTCCAACGATGATGACAAAGATCAATATTTTAGCCATGGACCAAATGAGTATCACCAAATTTTTCACTTTTGCCAAAACTTACCAAGGGTGATGACAAATGGTGATATTTTGGACATAGACCAAATGACTGATGGTTGCCGAATTTGGCGATATTTCGGCAAAACTGGCCATGGCCGACAACAAATGGCAAGATTTTGGGAATGGACCAAACAATGACTGACTACAGATGTAATATATTGAAGATGTCCATAGACATTAATGTATCGAAATTCTTTTGGTTGGTCCTGTAAATAAAGACTCAGGTGTTGGTACAGTGTTGGCTCAGGTGGTCAGTAGATTGGAACCACAAATCGAGATGCATAACTAGATGTTACAGAAATCTTATGTATGAAATTTTAACATTCTACAGCTAATAGTATTTCAGATTTGACAGTTAAATACATATACACGTACACCAAAAGTCGCCAAGCTTTGCGACTTTTGGCATGATTCTTGAGGGAGGAACATGACCGTGGTCGGACCATCACCTAACTAAATGGTAGGACGATTAGTTAAAATTTTTTATTTGGGAATACCTTATTCCCCCGTACATGATATATATTTCGGTTACACACATAACCAGAAACGACTGAAGGTGGTTATGTGTGTAACCGAAATATATATCATGTACGGGGGAATAAGGTATTCCCAAATAAAAAATTTTAACTAATTAATCCGCCGCATTAAATAATGTTTTATATGTTTTTATTATGGTAGGACAATATTGTGCTTGAAATGGATGAATGTCCCTAAAATTGCCCTTGACCGTAATGTATTGGAAATCTTTTGAATGTTCCTGTAGCAGAACTATAAATGATACAGCCACTTTTTTTGATGGAGAAATGCATTTTGTAACTCTTAGCAGCTTATATCACTTCTGAGTAATTTGAAATAGCCTAATACCTCTAAAATATGCTTTAATGAATTTCGGCCCACAGAGCATAATGTATTTCAAATCTTTTGGGTGGCCCTGTAGATAAACTATCCAGCAAATGGAGCTGAAAGGGAGGTGCACAATTAGATGTTACAATAATCCTAAATATAAAATTTCAACATTCTATGTCTAATAGTTTTTGAGATATGCGAGTTTAATGAATTTCGGACCATAGAGCATAATGTACTTCAAATCTTTTAGATGGTCCTGTAGATAAACTATTCAGTCGATTGGGACCAGAAAGGAAGGTGCACAAGTACATGTTACAAAAATTTTACATATAAAGTTTCAATATTCTACAACCAATAGTTTTTGAGATATTTGAGTTACATACATACGTACGTACAGACGGCATGGGAAAAACTGGTCAAAATAGACTCTCCGTCGGTCAAAATGGGTTGCAGATGCATTTATATGATCATGCATGCTAGCATACGATGAGATGCATAAAAAAAATTCTTTAAATTAAATTTGGAGGTAGTCAAAATCGGTTTTTTCGTCGAAATTTTTTGGGATCACATTACTTCCTTTTACTCCGTACAAGGAAGTAGAAACTGTCTTAGTTGTTCAAGTGTCCATACAATTGCCATTAATTCAAGCTTACTCAAATGGTATTTATTATCAGTTTCTGTTGTCTTTTTACTCGCACAGTACACAAGATGCAAATTATTATCACTTCCACGTTGAATCAACATTGCCAGCTATTCTGTCCATGCACGGTGGACTTCCGTTTCTGCATCAGGATTATAGAGGACTAAGATTGGTTTATTTGTCAATTCATGTTTCAAAATCTCAAATGATTTTTCTTGTCCTTTTTCAAATTTAAAATTTTTACTCTTTTTCATAAGTTGAGTCAAAAACCTTGCCTTTATAGCATAATTTGGAATAAATCGTCTAAAGAAACTTGTCAAACCAAGAAATCTTTGTACATCATGTATGTTTTTAGGATGGGGAAACTTCGATATAGCTACCACTTTTCTGGGCCCAGGCTTGATCCCGCATTCATTGATGACAAATCCTAAGTATTTTACCTTCTTCCTTCCAAATTCACATTTAGGTAATTTCAAAGTTAAATTTGCAGAGCACAGTGCTTAAAATACTTCAGTTAATTTCGATCATAACTTTCCAAGTTTTTGCTGGAATAAGTATATCATCTAGATAGCATAATACACCTCTGTTGTGTAATGGCCCTAATGTCATGATACATCAAACACTGAAATTCCGCTAAGCATTTGTTAAAGCAAATATCCTCTCAAACTGTCCTGTTTCATCTGGTGCTATAAAAGCTGTTTTCTCTTTTGCTCTTTTGGTTAAAGGCATTTGTAGATATCCATGTGCTAAGTTCAGTGTAGTTAAATAGCTGCATTCATCTAACTGCTCCATTAAATTGTCTATCTTACGTAAAGGGAATTTAACTTCTACAGTCTGATTATTAAGTCGTCTATAATCAACAACCAATTCAACTGTTTTCGCCAGTTTGTATCCCACTTCTGAAGTGTTAGGTTCGACACACTAACTTCAAGGTTTTTAAACGAAACAAAGCATTTATTTCACAAAAATGTACAACGTAACTTACAGTTACCGTACTTCGTACATATATTTTTAAAACACTTCTTTCAGTACACTTTTTTTCTAATTATTTTTAAATTCAATCTCTTCTTCGTTGCTATTTCTGAATTCCTATTGCAATCACCAAAATCCATGCTCGTGTTCTAAATGTTTGATAAAAAAAATAGCATTTACATTATTAAAAACATAGTTTTTAAATGATATTTCTTTTTCCTCTTTTGTTAATTTACCCCTCCCCTCTATTCAACTTATATTCTCTTTGGGTTTTTACTTTTTTCTTCTTCCAAATGGCAATCGGCCGTGTGATTAATTTCAGTTTTAACTTAGTAAGGTGGTAACAGGTAAATCCCTCCTTAGATCCTTTGTTAGACTTTCTTTCTAGGAATTATTTCTCTTTAAATTGAAAAATAATGACTGTGACAGAAAATTTTCACAGTTTAGGTAGGTGAAAAGCAACATACCCAGACAGCACAGCAAACTTGCAGCAAGCTTGATTTGTCAAGTCAATAAGCTTGAAAATTCCAATCGTGTAAGCTTGATGCAAGCTTGTGTTCTAGTTTACACTTGCCCAGCTTGCATTAAGCTTGACATTTCAAGCTTAAAAAATTTGCAAAAAAAATTTTTTTTTTAAATACACTGGGCGCCTGCTGGCTAATGCGCCCCAAATAATTTTTCTGCGCATTTCCCCCCTCTACGCTGAAATTTCAATTCAATTTAATTTAATCTGTTTCCATAGAGTGTTCGTCGCTGGGATAGAACCCGGGCCCTTTGGCTTCGTAGTCGAGCACGCTATCCATTCCGCCACCGTAGCCTTGTGCAGCTATGACTAAAGTTTGAATTGACTTATCACGCTGTTTTCTCGCCAAATTGATAAGTGGGTGATGTGTTATTTGTTTCTTTTATTTTTCCATGGGATGCATCAGAATTAAAATAATGCATCAAAATAAATTAAAATTTAAATTTAAAAAAAAAACACGTTTTAAAACTTTCAGTACCGCAACACTCATGAAGCAATACTGCTGGCCAAAATCGAGACAAACGACTGATTTTGAAATCAATTTCGTAGTATAATTGTATTTTATTTTGAAGAATTTCCATATTTGGAAATATAGAAGGGGTTTACTTAACACAAATTTTGTGTTAAGTAATCTGAAATGAAAGAAACAGATAGTTAAACGTTACTTCGAAATGCTATATCACAGTTGCTAACATGCATGGAATACAAACACTTTAGTCATTTTTGTAAATATTTCTTAAAATAACAAATAATTGAAAAATTTTGCTATTTTTTAACGCTAAAGATTCTCTTTACAAATGTGGTTATTTTCCTACATATTGGTATGCTATATTGATATAGACCATTTCGAAGAATTAAAAATAAGTTAAAATTAATTTATACAAATGTAAATTTGAATTATTTTCATTGTTCATACTTTATAATTGAAAAAATTATTTAACTTCTGAATTTTTTTTTTATCCTTTGTAATTTTATTTTAAAATTACAAAAGTGTAAGATGTAAGATTTTTGGGCCCTAAAATCTGTAGGCCCTGGGCAGTTGCCCCGTTTGCCCTGCCGGTAATATGGCATTGGTAATATAAAATAAAACACATCTTTTACGAACTTTCAGCAAATATTAGGAAGCTAGACAATTAATGTCCATTCTCTTTCACAGATGGTGCCATCAACGCTCCTTTAAAAACGAAAAATCACCCGAGTATCAATTTTCAAGCTTAAATCAAGCTGTATTTAAACTCGACAATTCAACCTGACTCCTTCGAGCTTGCTGCCAGCTTAGAATGAGTTGAACTGTCAAGCTTGCATTAGTGCGTCAAATTCAAAGAAATGTCAAACTTGATTTAAGCTTATGTGCTGTCTGGGTATAATTGAAATTTTGCCATTGTGCGTTGTGCAAACAAAACTTTTTGCCTGGTTACAAAATGTCATAATCTGCCATTAGAATATAATGATTATGCAGGGTGAAGAATTATTAAGTTGTTCTTCAAGGTATATGGTGCAGATGCAGTTTCGAGTGTTCTGCCAGGAGCTCAAAACCAACTGCTGTGTTTCTAGGGCCCATTAGTGGATTCAAAGGGGACATGTGTTCTCCCCAGATGAATCACGTTTAAACCATAAAAGATTCTTATTATGAAAATTGAAATGCATTTATAAAAAAAAGTTTTTAAAAAATGTGCCCCCATAATTTCACTTTGGGGTCGCTATGGACAAGTCAGCTCCCCCTCCCCCTCTCCGAACAAAATCAGACCCCTTTTGCACATGCAGACACACACACAAAAGTTGGGAAAAAGTGCACCATTAAAAAGCCCACAGTATTGAAGGAATTTCTCTTTAAATCAGTTGTGGATCCAGGGGAGGGGCTAAAAATTTCTAAAGAATTGCCACTCTGCTTTGTTGGAAGTTTATTTAAACTTTTGATATTTTTAAATATATTAAGATTAAAAACAAATTGAATTAAAATAAAAACATCTAACAGTTTCAGAAGTTTAAACTTCCCAGTTTCCCGATGGGATTCCAGGTGCTGTTTCTGATATACTAATTAGCATCGGCTTGGCATGTATATAAGCTGTATGCCTCATGTTAAGGTCAGAGTGAGAATGTGGGAAGGGTATGCCTTTCAAAATGCGACAGCTTGAATTTTTTAAATTTGTTTTAAAGATAGTCTTTTTTCCTCGTATGAGGCTAGCTATTTTTCACTAAGGATGTGATCTAAATTGATTTAAACATTTAATATTTAAATACTTTTTCTCACTAAATTTTAAATTTAACTTTATAGGTCACATAAATACTGCTCGTTAATCCTTTTTTGATCTTAATGGTCTGTACTATCAAAGACATCATTTAAACTGTCAAAAGACTTTCTTCAACTTTAATTTTGATATCAGTTCATTGGATCCAGTGATCCCTTTTGTATTTTTCAGGACCTAATGATCCATGCATGTAATTGTGTAGTTAAAATGTTTTTAAGAAAAATGAAGGCTATTTGTTGGCCTCAGTGAACTTGCTTTTCTTTATCTTTTCCACAGTAGGTTTTTCTATTTCAGCATGAAGCTTTTGAAAATACATTTTGGTAAAGCAGCAGTCCCGTTTTGGACATTAGGTAGCAGATCCACCCTCTGAAATCCTAACATGCTTCATTACATTGTTTAAATAAGTAGAATGATCTTTTTATATAACTTATTCTGTCCAAAAAATTTTACATTGGTTTAGACTAAAATTTTGCTTTATTGTGCATTTTGTTTGCGTGAAATAAGTTTTATCAAAATTTAGCCCCTCCTGGGAAAAATTTTTCTGGATATGCCGTTGCTTTGAGTAGGAAGGGAGGTCTTTTAAAAAGGGCTCAAGCATACCCACACTCAAAATACAGCCATGCACATAGGCACAGGCAGGATTTGCACTAGGGGGAGAGGGGGGGCAGGACTACAGTTGACCAGGGTCATTTTTCATGAAAGTTTTTCAAACTATTTAGAATGCCCCTGGATATGACTATTACATTTTTAAAAATACTTGATGCAGGTTTGCTTACTTTGATATTCTATGCTCCAATTTGTACTTTATAAAGGTTATTTTTTGTTTACTAATAAGCTTGGCTACATTTCATCAAAATGGTTGAATACGTATGAAATTGAATCTTACGGATATTTGATATTTTTGTCTGAAATAAATTAATATTCATAAATAAAATGTTTCATCAATTATTGAAGAATTGCCAGATTGTTTTACACAATCGAGCAGATTGTTGAGCAGATTGTTTTACACAATCTGCTCTTGACAATCTGCTCTTTTTAACACAATGTTAAAAATGAAGTATTTAAAAATTAGTACTTCTGTGTACTGTTCTTTTCTTTTGTTTAAAGTACAATTGTTTTAGAAACGAGTTCAAATATAAGTGACATATCTGAGTTAAAAATAAGCTTATAATATATGAAAATAGGATCTCGTATTATTCTGTTCTCATATCAAAGCCATAATAGAAATTATTCAGTGGGCGTATATGCTGAAACAACGAGATAGCGTGAAGAATATTGGATTTGCGTCCTTCAAAATGACGAATTGCAGTTTATCTTGAGCAAATGCTTTGCGTAACTTGTATGAATCAAAGGCAAATTGAGTACTCCATTTTTCAACTACTTCTAAGGGGTATCCTTAGTCTTTTCTGCTCTACAGACCTAATGCTAAAGATCCCATAGATCACATTGTCTCCCGAAAGATCACTTAAAAAAATATGAAACTTTTTGCAAAGGCAAATAGATACCGTTCAGTCTACCATTATCACTTCAGGCTTTGGCCGAGGATTCCAGCCACTTCGCGAAATGGCCATCCAAAGTAGAATATACAATATTAATTGCAAGTACTTCTGGCCAAACCTCTTGGACAAAACGTGAATTAACCAGCCAAATCGTGAACTGGCTGAACTTCAGGCTTTGGCCGTAACATATATATATATAAATCTTGGTCTAAAATTTTGCAAGACTAGCGAGATGAGACAGGCAATTTTTCTGCGAGACGACAGAGGTTTGCCCTTGCGTGACGAGACGAGATGTGTTTCTCGTCTCATGCTCATCCCTAGAATACTCTAAAACAGTCAAATGTTGAAATTACTAGCAGCTTTTAATTACAGTAGCTTTTAATTAATATTAAATATAAATTTTAAGTGAATACAAATAAAATTACAAGTAATTTATGAGAATTTTAGCAAAATTTCATATTTTTTTTCTGCAAAATTTCTTCCCCTTTACATAGGTACGTATATATATACAGGGTGTCCCTAAAAAGTGGTAACGGCTTTAATTCTTTATCTATTAGAGATAAGTAGGCAGTGCAAATTGAAAAAATGTCCAAAATAAGGTCGGAAATAATACTCCATTAAGAAAATATTTCTCTCATTAATTTTCAACAAGTTACATTTTAAAAAATTTTATATGACCTCAGTATGAATCAATTCCCACTTACTAAAATACATCATACATTAAAGAGGTGACAGATAAAATTTGAGAACTACACCTTAAAAAGTGTCAGAGATATGAAAAAAAATATAACGCTGACTTAAACCACTTTTCAAATGTCTCTGAAAGGGAAAAAATCGGGTCGAATGATCTTATTTCAGGAGTCATACTGAAATTACGAAAGAAAATCTTTTTCTACTCTAGGAATAAGCATTTACATACAAAATCTTGTATAGTCCCTGATCATCTTTCTTTAAAGGTACCTCTGTGACTTCATATGATGAAAGGCTCGAATTTGGTACATCACCTCATTAATGTACAGGGCACATTTTACTAATTGGGAATGTTTTGGTATTGAGGCCGTATAAAAATTTAAAGTGTAATTTTTTGAAAGTGAACGAGAGGAATTATTTCTTGATGGAGTGTTATTTCTGACCTTACTTTGAACATTTTTTCAATATATACTGCTCACTTATCTCTAACAGATAATGAATAAAATCTTGTTACCACCTTTTTGGGACACCCTATATATATGCATATCTATCTATCTATCTATCTATCTATATATATATATATATATATATATATATATATATATATATATACACACACACACACTGCCCTCCAAAAGTTAAGGTACAACCTGTTTTTTGTGAGTAATATGGAAACAAATGAACATAGAAGCAAAAAATTTGGACTAACTGAGCACTAAATAGTTCGTTCTTGAGTACGACATAGAAATTTACATAAATTCAACACAAACATGGTGTGAAAGCAAAAGAACACTTTTGGTAGAAAAGGCCACTTTTGGAGAAAACAGTTTATGAAAGCTTTTTGTGGAAACATGTTGTGGAAACATTACAAAAATGAGTTCTAATAAGGAATGTGTCCACCCCTAACTGCAATGCACTGGCGGCATCGATTTCCATGCTGCTAATTAAGTTGTCGGACACCTCAATAGGGAGTGAAGACCACGCACAGATTAGTCCTTGTTCCAGCTCATGCAACGATCTTGGAGGAGGACTTGAAACAGCCACTTGTCTGCCAAGGTAGTCCCAAACATTTTCTATCGGATTGAGGTCTGGAGATTGAGCTGGCTATTCCATTTGCTCCAAACCTTGACTCTCAAGATAATCCTTAACAAGCACAGCTCGGTGAGTTCGGGCATTATCATCCATCAGAATGAAATCATTGCCAATAGCAGCAGCATATGGATGAACATATGCATCAAGGATCTCGTCCCGTTATCTCACACCAGTCATAGTTCCTCCCTGGAACACATGCAGGTCAGTGTGACTATCGAGTGGGATCCCTGCCCAAACCATTATTGCACCACCTCGATAACTCTGTCTTTCCACAGTGTTGGATTGATGGTATCGGGTGCTTCGTTTCCTCCATATAAGCAGACGTCCTGAATCGCTCTCCAGTGGGAATCTGGACTTGTCTGTAAAGAGTACAGAAGCCCATCGCTGTCTGGACCAAGGAATGTGTTCTCTTGGTCAAGATAAACGGGCCCTTCTCTGTCGTTCGTTGAGGGGGACACATACAAGTGGTCACCTTGCATAGAGACAGAGACCTGCATTGTGGAGAAGCCTTCACACTGTACTAGCGGATATTTCTTTCTCTGATGCTACAGAGTGGTCTGCAACAAGTTGCGGCACAGAAATGCTTCTTCTTTTCCGGGCCGAAAGAGATATAAAACGATATCTGTGCATGTTGTACCTCGTGGTCGGCCTAGAACATGTCTTCTGGGCACAGAAGCTTCCATTTGATATTGATTCCAGAGACGGTGGACCACACTGTGAGACACATTAAGACGCCTAGGAGCATAAGCCTGTGACAACTCCATTTCCATTCATACGACCGCCTGCCACCTTAAAGAATCGGGCAAACAGTTTCTCCAAGACATTGCGGGACCCTACTACCTATTGTTAAGGAATCTGCTAACAAAAGTTGTAAATCAACAAAAGTTGCATGCGTAATTATGAAAGCCTGATATTTGCACATTTTTTTCTGACTCACATATGCCAGTTCTTTTCTATAAAAACAAAGTGGTAGCTATCATTTTTGCATAAAGATCATTTTTATCATTTATATAAACCATAAATTTTACTGTCAGTGTCATTTTTTTTTATGGTGAGCTTCGAAAAACATGTTGTTCCTTAACTTTTGGAGGCCAGTGTATATAATGATTGCATTTGAATGTTTTTTTCTTGTCTTTCATCATTGGTTTTAGATTATAACTGTTATTAAATGCTTGTTTCAGCTTTTATAGTACTGTATTTGAAAGTCAGTTCCATATGTGTCTTGAATTTCCTGCCCAGACAAGATACATCATAGCCTTTCCTCTTATATGTGGTCATTTTATGAATTGCACGCATGAATTATGCCCTGAAGAAGTATGATTACTTATTTTATAATTTATTATATTGATCTTGTATATTGATATATTGGGAAAAAATTACATTCTTTCTTTATTTAGAGGATTCACATAGGTGATAGGAGTCTGACGATGGTTAATGCGTTTCTTGATGAAATGTCAAAAGAAGCTAAAGATATAATAACAACAATTTGTGATGAAATGTGTATTCTAAGTGATAAGGTAAGTAGAGCAGTTTACCTGTAATACTATTTTATCTGTGAATCATTTTGAAGATGCGTGATTATTTAATAGCTCTGTATTTATTGATGTATTTAAACTAGCTTTTACCTAAACATTGTGCACCACTTATTGCTCAAGTTGTGAATAAAAAGAGACGTGATAAAAAAAGTAAAATTATAACAGAGCCAGGAAAGCCAGGATTAGAAAGCTACCGAAAAACAAGAGAAGAACTTACCACGTAAGTATATATTTAGCTACCAATCTACTTAATTCTATGTCGAGACATGCCAAATTGCTGTAGCCCAGTGGCTCCCAACTCAACTTAATCTGCGGTCCACTTACATGGACAACTTAAATTCTTTCTGGAGGGCAGATAAAATCTTAAAGGATTTAAAAAATACAAAACATATGCAAAAAATGTAACGATAAAATGAAAAATTTCAAAAAGATTTTTGAATAAAATTAGGAATGTATATTTTATTTCAATAAAAATTTGTTAGAAAAAAAAATAATAAAACGCTATTTCTTTACTTACCTTTTATTTCCATGACATTTTATCTCTAAATTTGCTAAAGTGAAAAAATGAAACTTTTGTAAACTCCTTTAAAAGTTTTCTAAGTGAAAACGTAACTTCGTTAGCATTTGAAAATGGCGGTGTAAACATCGTCATTCCTTTAACGCCGTAATAAAAAGTTTACATTTCTCGCCGATAGATGGCGCTGTTCCTAATTTGCATAAAATAAGAACTCTTTTTTTCCCCTATGCAAATATCCATCGTAGTCCCGCACTAACTGGCAGGTATAATAAGGGCATCACAAGTTAACCAGTCAGACAGTGAGAGTTCTCGGTCTGCTATGTTGTGTGTGTAATCAACCGACGTGATTCAAGTAGAGCCGGATCAGGGATCCGTGCTGCTGCACCCAGATGATTCAATATGATGTGATGTGTTTTGAGAATCAGAATAAGATCGCCGCTGGCGACTTGTCTTCCAGAAAGCTTGATTTTATTTGTGCTACTAAGCGGATGTTGCTTAATGTATTGTGTCTTCACCTTGTGCACTGTGTAAACCTACCATAGTCATCTTGTTTCAATAAACTACAGAAAAGGTATCTACTTTGTCTTTCTTACTTAAACGCATATTCAAACCCAAAGATTTCTACTGTGCAACTCAAGTTAAATGAGTTTCAACTCTGCCTAGAATCTACAAAAATTTATTTTACAGATAAAATCCAGTGACTATTCAATTTCAGCCAGACTTTCAATTTGTAATTTAATTTGTTTTTTGAATAGCTTAATTTCTAATACAATATAATCAGTTAGTTAATCCCCTTTTCAAAATTAACCAGAAAGAAATTGTGAGTGTTATGCATCCTATGTTCTGTTTCTGCCTTTCCAGAATTAAAGTGATTTATTAACACACGCTTCTTTGATTAGCTGTGAAATTCTTGGATTCTTCCCTATTTTGAAAGTATTATGAAACAATTTTGTTAATCTCCAAAAATGTCTGTAAACAGTTATGCTTTTTGCATTTTTACCTATTGTGGTGTTGTTCGAATTTGGAACACCACAATTAAATTTCACAGTAAAAAAAAAATCAGAAATGCGTTGTGTTTTAAAAGAATGAAATAACCCAGGATGTTGCTTACCACCCTTGTGTAAGTGTTGACAAAGCAAAGAGAGCTAAAAGATGGGATTGAAACATTTTATTTAACCAATTAACATATTAGATCAAGAAAAGAATATTTAAACATAATATGCAGCACAATGAACTCTTTAACATTTAAAAGCAAGTCTCAGCAGCAATTAACAATGAACCGTGAAATAAAAGGTGAAATTTACATTCATATCTAGGGCACAACTCACAGCTTAATTAAATCAATTACAAAAGATTTAGATCAAATGAACACCTGCTCCAGTGCTGCATAAAAGATCAGGTAGCACTCATAGATTTTGGTAAAAAAAAAAAAAAATTAAACCCCTGGGTGCCCATGGTTGCAAACCAAAAATTTAAATATAGAAGAAAATCATGTTTTGCTTGAAATCGCAATTTATAAAAATTTAGCTTTGTTGCTACAGTTGAAAATGAATTGTCACTTTAAAGTATGGTACTTCTCAACCTGCTTAGTTATAATTTTTACAGGATGACCAATGGTCAAAAAAAAATTTAAACAAAAAATAAGCATAAAAAAAAGAAATAACAAAATGACACCTTAACAAAAGTAAAAAAAAAGGGGGGGTACATTTAAAGAAAAAATGAAAAAAAAAAAGGCGCAGAAGCACGCCCACGTCAGCACCGCTCTCCTCAGCGTCTGTCATTCTTCATAGGCCCGATTTCATTCGATCTTTGACACCTGTGAATCGCCCCAGCGACAGTCCCATGTGGTTGAAGATGACGGCCGGTACGCTTGCCGAAATGCAATTTAAATGGAATAAAAGTACCTCACCATTTTCAGGCGTGCAGGAGAACCATCAGGGGGTAGGGAATAGGGTGGCATCTAGACATCACCGTCAGCACACGTGCCGGAACGGCAAATCCACGCTCTGAATTTCGGCTTGCTAATGGTCACATGCTCCGGGGGGTAGGTGGGGAGCAATCGCACTATTTCAGCATTTCCATCGGTGGGGCACTCAGGTGGAGGCTTCTAGTAGAACGTAGAACTTCATTGCAGAAGAGGCATCAGGGCTGGGCTGGCGTTGGGGTGTTCTTTCACCCAAAAATTAATAATTATTCAGGAACCATCGCTGTTTTTTTTTTCAACTTGTTGCTTAAGGCAACATCATCAGCATCCGTCTTGCATCACCCCAAGCCTGGGTGGCCAAGAATAAATCTTTTTGCTCCTAGAGCTAAAAATTACACCTACATCGTCTGCACCTCCAAGCGTAACTGCCCAAAAATCGTGCGCTTGCCTCTCCTCCTCTCTCCGGAACCGCTACCCTCAGCTAATCAGAGCCAAGAGTGCACCTTAAGTCATTCCGGGATAGTCCGACCTGGACCGCAAGCAGGGGAAAAAGAATGTTCTAGAACAATTTCGGAGGAAAAGCGCGGGAAAGATTAGCGTCATCTCCGAGATCTGATGCAACCGGCAGGGAATATGATGCAATAGCGTGAAATCGCAGGCAAAACTTAAAAGATGAAAAAATTATTGAAAATTTACAGGGAGACGTCTAACAGGAGAAATAAAGTAATAAAATAAAGAAAAAGCAGGATTACGGGAAGTTACGAAAATTAATTTAAAATAAAAAATCCCATCAAAACAACTTTAATGAAAAGGGAGGTATGAAGTATAGCCACTATATTTTAAAGTGCAAATTACCCACAGAACGGCAATTAAAAGGTAAACATTAATTTTAACCCCAAAAGTAAGAAGTTACACAGTGGTTATTTAAATTTTTAACTAGAAAGATCTTAAATTACTAAAACGTCCTGGGTAGAGGTAAATTAAATTAATCATTAACCAAAGAAAAGTGATAATATAGTGACAACACCACATATCCTCCCCGTTCGGAGAAAAAAAAATTTTTTACTCCCAAAAAAAAAAAATTTTTTTTTTGTAAACAATACATTAAACCAGAAAAGTGCAGTGAGTGTATAGACAAATCCAAACACATATAAAATAACCACTTATAATGACCTATGCACAGGACCAAACACAGTGGCGAAGAAAATATCAAGGCAAAATAACGCGCACTGAAAAAATTCTAACATCCCACCAATAGGTGAGGAAACAACATAAGCGTGGCTATTAATACCACACAAAAAAAAATTTGACACACCCAACATCTAAAAGTAAAAACGTAAGAAAATTTTTCCTAAAGACCCAGCCAAAAACAACATTACTTGCACATTCTGCACATTTAACAGAAAACACATATTAACCATACACAAAGATCTCGAGAACAATTAAGTACATAACACCAAATAACGATGACGCAGAACACCAATTTTTGAAGTGGCTTACTGAGATGTTTAATGTCCGAAGAATCAGTAGCCATAACACGACACATTTGGTAATAGGACGTAATTTGTAATTTTTGACACAATCTTAAGTAAAACAGCACAGAAATTCAAACAGCAACATCACCACATTGCAGGTGAGAAATTACCAGAATTTTGACAAAACAACAGGCCAAAATTTCAGAAGGGTGTTGACCATGGCAAGACAATCTCAGCAAAATTATGATTTTGAAACAAATTTTAAGATACATATTTAACATAAGCAGTGAAGAAGCGAAAAAAAAATTAAAAAAAGTAAACAGTATTTAATTAAGGAGAGACAAATTGCCTTAATTGGCTTTTAGACAGTTACATAAATTAATTACCCAATTACACAGAGGAATGATCCCTGAATTCCCCTGCACTCAGCAATGGATGAAGGGGGTACAGCGGACTAAACACCAGCCCAACAGGACCCAACTGTCATCCAGAACCAAACACAGAAAGAAATTCAAGTGACCAAGAAGGCCTGCCGAAACCCACAAGTCACTAACCATTCCCAAGTGTTCCATTTAACATTGTCTAAACTACATGTTTAAATTAAAAAAAAAATAAGAGATATGACACTGGTTATAAGTTACTTGGACACCCAACTAAGTACAAAAGGCAGATAAATTGGCCAAATCTATCTACAGCAATTAAAATTTAAAACAAGAGGAAGAGGAGAGATTGCTCGCACAAAATTTGTCAACCATAAATTTCCTACACAGGAGAGTTTGATGAAGACTTATGAAACCTCAAAAAAAAAAAAATTCTGTGCTGTTCAGGTAGACACAATTAGGAGGTGGTTACTTAGTGTAACCAAGTATTTCACACATTGCACATGACCCCTTGGCCATATACAGATAACAATCAGTAAAATACAATACATATATGCAAAAAAATCTTTGGTTTAATAGGAATGCTATAAATAGGAACAAATCATATGTGGTTACTTGTTTCCACATAACTAAAAGAATGTGCAAGTTTACCTTTTGGCAGGTCAAACATTAAACATAAAATAGTATTTCACACTCCCCAAAAATACCCATAAAAGAAATTTGTATATAAAAAGAAAACACATATGCTAACACAAAAAATGAAAAAATATTTAAAAAAATGGCGCAGAAGCACGCCCACATCAGCACCGCTCTCCTCAGCGTCTGTCATTCGTCATAGGCCCGATTTCATTCGATCTTTGACACCTGTGAATCGCCCCAGCGACAGTCCCATGTGGTTGAAGATGACGGCTGGGACGCTTGCCGAAATGCAATTTAAATGGAATAAAAGTACCCAGGGATGTGCCAGCTGCTCCAATTGCTCCAAATTGTGCCAAATCAATCCTGATGTGCCAATCCGCTACATAAAGATCGTTTTTGGACATTTTTGCTCGAAATTCAACAAAACTGCTACATTTTTAATTTTTCCATATATGTCTAAACGTTTGTAAATCTCCTGAATTTTTACGAAAGTCATCACACATTCTAAGCATTCTAATTTCAATCTTTCTCTATTAATCTTAAAATGAGTATTTTTTCTTTCTTCATCCCTTTGTTTAAACCTCTAATGCCTTAAGAGTAATAATTGACCTCTGTTTTAAATTTAATTTTATATAACTTTGTAATTTTTTGTTACCAAATTTTTTATTAGCTGCTCATGGTAGTTAATATAGTTTAGTAAATATTGTATTTTTGATTTAAAATAGATATTTTGTATAGCAAAAATAACTGAATTTTTTATTTATTTCATAAGCTTCTGACAAAAACTGGATTTTGTTATAAGCTAAGAGTTTTTAAGAACCTCCTTAATTTTCATTTTTTTGATTGGCATTCTTTTATGACTTTTCTCTTTCCCTCCAAAATTAAATTTTGTATTTCAAAATTGACATTCTTATGCTCCAAAAGTAACTTTTTGTTTCTCCAAATTGCTCCAAAAATGTCTTTTTTCTTGCACCACAAATTGCTCCAAAATTTAATTTCACTGGCACATCCCTGAGTACCTCACCATTTTCAGGCGTTCAGGAGAACCATCAGGGGATAGGGAATAGGGTGGCATCTAGACACCACCGTCAGCACACGTGCCGGAACGGCAAATCCGCGCTCTGAATTTCGGCTTGCTAATGGTCACATGCTCCGGGGGGTAGGTGAGGAGCAATCGCACTATTTCAGCATTTCCATCGGCGGAGCACTTAGGTGGAGGCTTCTAGTAGAACTTCATTGCAGAAGAGGCATCAGGGCTGGGCTGGCGTTGGGGTGTTCTTTCACCCAAAAATTAATAATTATTCAGGAACCATCGTTGGTTTTTTTTTTTTTTTTTTGCAACTTGTTGCTTAAGGCAACATCATCAGCATCCGTCTTGCATCACCCCAAGCCTGGGTGACCAAGAATAAATCTTTTTGCTCCTAGTGCTAAAAATTACACCTACATCGTCTGCACCTCCAAGCGTAACTGCCCAAAAATCGTGCGCTTGCCTCTCCTCCTCTCTCCGGAACCGCTACCCTCAGCCAATCAGAGCCGAGAGTGCACCTTAAGTCATTCCGGAATAGTCCGACCTGGACCGCAAGCGGGGGAAAAAGAATGTTCTAGAACAATTTCGGAGGAAAAGCGCGGGAAAGATTAGCGTCATCTCCGAGATCTGATGCAACCGGCAGGGAATATGATGCAATAGCGTGAAATCGCAGGCAAAACTTAAAAGATGAAAAAATTATTGAAAATTTACAGGGAGACGCCTAACAGGAGAAATAAAGTAATAAAATAAAGAAAAAGCAGGATTACGGGAAGTTACGAAAATTAATTTAAAATAAAAAATCCCATCAAAACAACTTTAATGAAAAGGGAGGTATGAAGTATAGCCACTATATTTTAAAGTGCAGATTACCCACAGAACGGCAATTAAAAGATAAACATTAATTTTAACCCCAAAAGTAAGAAGTTACACAGTGGTTATTTAAATTTTTAACTAGAAAGATCTTAAATTACTAAAACGTCCTGGGTAGAGGTAAATTAAATTAATCATTAACCAAAGAAAAGTGATAATATAGTGACAACACCACACTATGAAGTTTTAAAGACAGAATTATTTTTTAAACATCTACTCGCTTCGAGAACCACTTAGAACTTGTTCGCGGACCACCAGTTGGGAAACACTGCTAAAGCCTAATTGTGTTATCAGTAAATCTGATGATTATAAAAAAAAATACTATATTTAATCCAAAACATCGGAAACTGGGTTGGAAAAGTAAAATAAGATGATAAACCTTCGTTCTGATATTTAACTGTTTTAACTGTTTGTTGAAGATTTTGAAACCGATAATATTCTTTTAGTGTTTCCTTTTTTTATTATATGTAAAAAGACTCACTTTACTTACAATAACATGAGTAAGTGAAAATGTGTGCAGACTTGTTGGGTATCCAAGTCACATTGAGGTTGTGGTATGATGTTCTGCATCACATTTTTTAATCGTAGTCATACTGCTTAACATTCAAACAGTTAGAAAACACCAAACTTAAAAGATGCAAAAATTAAAAACTAAAAATATATGTATCTTGGCTTTGGCACAGAGACTTGGTGTTAGTGCTTATATTGATTCAAAAACTGTAAAAGTCAAAATGAACATCAGAACAGAATTGCATCATTGAGTTGGATGATTAGGATCTGTCATGCGGGATTCTTTCTTTAAGTCATGAAATGGTGTTCAGGGTGCGTAGCGCCTTGAAAAGTGCTTAAAAGGTGCTTGATTTTAAAAATTGTTTTCAAGCACTTTTGAAAGTGCTTATTTTTTACGTAAGTTCTCTTAAGGTGCTTGAATTTGCAAAGAAGTGCTTATTTTTTTCTAAGCTTCCGGCAGAAACCTTTATACACACTGCGCCGCTAACGAAAACAACTTTCCCCCCCCCCCCCCCCCCATACCATCGCTTATCCATCTTGAAACCGGAAGGGCATGCCTGAAAGCATGTGCAGGTGGTTCCCTGTTGTAGACTATGGGACGAACATTAATATTCTTCAAGTTCGTTTACCATGCTTTGGGACTACGCAAACGCATGATTAAACTATTCTAAGTGTTAAATTTTATCTTAAATATTAATGTTCCCACGCTTAAAGGTGCACGTTTTATATAAAATAACAACTCTATTGCGAACTATATTTTTGTCTTGTTTGCAGCCATACATGGAATAGCCACCAGATGGCGTGTGCAAATTTTTTTACTAAATTAAATAAATAATATTGTAAACTCAAAATGCTAGTTTTTAATTCATTTCATGTCATTAAAATAATTAATACTAGGTAAATATAGTAAAATTACACATCTTTATTTTATTTATACCGCATTTCTTTCTGCGTATCACTCCGCCGTTTGTTTGTGTACATTCGTTTGTTGACATCCCATCGTTCTTACGCTATAATAGTAACGCTCGTTGAAATGGGTGCTACTGCCGCCCCATTTTGCTGCATTCATCTTTTCGAAGATATAAATGATGATCTAATTCTTTTATCGGACAAAAGCTTTGAAAAATTAAGACAGTGGGGGTTGTTTCTTGATGGCAAAGAAAAAGAAATATCTGAGCATTTAAACGCTTTAAAAGGTTTCAAGGACGATTAGAACTTCGGAAAATGGGCTGAAACGATGTAATTATCAATGTAATATTTATCGTAGGTTTTGGAAAATTGTATTAATGCTCCAAGCCCACCTGAACATGGATGGATTATAAATGACTGCATTTCTGTTCAGTGGGGTAACTTGCCTATTGCAGCAGATTTCTTACTGAAACACATCCATGTGAATGCCTTAAAACTGCATGTATGTCAAAGAAATGTACTTGCAAGTTGAATAATTCAGCATGTTCAGAGTTTTGCTCTTATGAGAGTAACTGTTAAAACTCTAACAATGAAAGATGCGTTTTAGATTGTATTGATGATTTAAGCGAATGTTCAGAATAAATTAATGTAAGTTACGGAATGCAATCCCGCTTTTGCGGGATTAGAATGTCATGGCTATAAGAGAAAAGTGGGAAAAAGTAAGTTTATAAGCACTATCAGGTTTAATACTTTATCTTAATTCATAACTAAAACAATACCTTACATAAATATGAAAATTATAGCCATGATATTGTAATCCCGCAAAAGCGGCATTGCATTCCCTAATGTAAGTAATACTTTTTCGTATACTAATATTACTCTTTATATCGATCAACTATATGTATCGATTTAGAGTTTGTAGTATAGCATTTTAATTGAAAAAATATGCCCTTTAAAGTGCTATGTCTGCAGTCTCTGATCTTGGACGGGTTACCACCTCGCTCACTGCCAAGCTTTATCCAAACGTTCTCTTGTGGACATATATGGGAGGCTAGGGGGTCTTCTGGATACATAGACTATTTGATACAGCTGTTCTCTGTATTTTTTCATATCTATTCTTTGCTGTATTTGTCTTTTTATCTGTGCCATTAGAAATAGAAAAAAAAAAGTACTATTATACTTTTAGGTATGCCCCTAGTGTAGTATTTTTATTGATTTATGACGACTTGTAGCTAGTATTGCTTATGTAGTAGTATTTTTTTATTTAAATTACTTTTTCCAATTTACATTTCATATTTCTCTGACATTGGTGTTCGTTATTAATGTAAATAAAACACATTTGCTGAAATTTGCTTTCTGTCCCATATTATTTGTTCCTAGAGTGTTATTGTTTTCCTGATATGTGGGGTAAAATGAAACACTGTCAGGTGTTTACCTTCTGTCATTTTCTATTGAAAATAAATGCTATGAAGATCAATTTAAATGAAGAAAATAGCTGGTTGAAAGTGTACATTATATATATTTTTGTAGAAGCAAAGTTGTGGGGAAAAAAAAGTTTTTTTTTTTTTAATGTACACACCATGTGCCTATACTGAACTTGTGGTGGAGTACTTCCAACAAGACAGGACGAATATGATTTAATAAAGAAAAATATATAAATACAGCATATGAATTTTATAAGTAACTAAAACATTATGTGCAACAATTATTTGAAAAAAAAAAAAAACTCTACCTAGAGTGTAAAATTTATTTTTAGGTGTTTGAATTTAATTCATAGTTTAAAAATCTTTAGAAAAGTTTCTTTTTATTTTTTTTAATGCAAATAAATATGAAAAATGAAGAAGTGCATGTAAAATAAAAAAATTACTAATTAAATATTCGGTATGCCATAGAATCCCTGTTGGGCAACTAGTACTAATCAAAATATTTGTCACTTAGATTCAGATATGAATCCTTAATAAATCTAGTAATATTTTTGTAAGTAAATTAAATATTATTAATTTTTTCAACTTCCTAAAAAAATTTATACTAGTGAAAATATAAAAATATTAATATGTATATTTCAAGATCAATATTCTAAAAAAAAAAAAAAAAATTGGAAATTTTCAAAATTAAAACGTAGGACGTAGGACTTCGTAAGATGTCTGTTTACGTTCGTCTGCTCAACCGCCGCTCGAAATGTAAACAAACAGCGGAAGGTTACAATGGCCATTTATTAGTGATGAAATAAAACCGAAATGAAAATACGAACTGTATTTATTGGCATATTAATGCTTTTTTTGACATAATATGAAATAAAAAGAAGTATATTATTAGTTAGCAGCATTTAAAAAAAAATTAATGAGATTATCGATGCGCCATCTCGTGATGATTTCTAAGATTAGTTGCAAATAGGACAGAAATATAGTTCCAGGTATATTTGACTAATTTTAAAACAATGTGCAAGATTAAGTGTGGGAACACTGCAATTAATAATAAATTGTACCAAATAGAAGGTTTTAATAACAAATTTGTGCAGTCCCAAGTTATGGCAAACGGAATTTAAATTCCACGTGTTTATTGGGCGAGCGTCCCATGGTCTATTGACCATGACAACAGAAATGCTGACTCACACTTGCAGTAGCAATGAGTGCAGGATTGGTAACATCAGGAATGAATTGTTCATGGAATTCTTTGAAGAATTTCTTTTCTCCATGCTTTTTCTTTTATTGCTTACTCTACTACTGACTCTACCCTCCCTCCCGCCTTCTTCCTTCCTTCTAGAAGATTATGTTCACTCACCAGTTCATTCTCACGTGTTCTAGTTATTCACTTCTGTATGTGACTGGCGTAGTGCGACGTGAGTTACTGAGAAGTTTTATAGTGCATCATTGTTTCTTCAGTATTGGAATGCACATTAATTGATGATAATTTTTCAAAAATGGCTAGAAAAAAATCTACAGGAAAGTGTTTATTTAATGCATCATGGATGGCAAAGGAGGAATATACGGAATGGTTAAGAGCCAGTGAGAATGTCCGGAAAGCTAAATGTGTTTGGTGCGCCAAAGAAATAGATGTTTCGAATATGGAAGAATCGGCATTAAAATCACACATGCAAGGTAAGTAAAATCTAAATTATTTGATTTTTTTTCTTCGTTGCATTCTTAATCTATACATTCTATATGCGAGACAGTAATGTACTTCTTTGATACCCCCCCCCCCCCCAATAAAACTAATGTACTTGACTGGAAAATATACTATAGGCCGAGTTTTTATGTTTAATGTGTAATTTATATTTTAAAAGTTAAAAAGGTTTATAGAAGCATTGCACATAGAACGAAGGTGCCTTGCACGACCTTTCCGGCCGCCTGTGTCATTAGACCACATGCTATTTGGGCCGTTTTAATTTTTTTATTTCCGATATTTTGTGTGAAAGAACAAAAGAAAGACTAAAATCTTGATTCTGAAAAAACTATAAATACTTTTTTAGTATCATTCAAACAGCGTGGAAGCTTTTCTAAACAAAAAGGTAATGATTTTGCCAGTGAAAGAAACACAAATTTAATTCAAACTTTTAAAATTCGGCCTATTTTTGTGTGTGTAATTATATGTAGAATTTTAATGCATCATTAGTACATTATCAGTTTAAAAATTTAAATTTATATCGCAGGAAAGACATCAGGGGGGGGATGTCAGAATGGAGCAGTGGGGCATTTACAACCCCCCCCCCCCCCCCCCCCATTTTGGCACACCAGTATAAATCCTACCTTGATTTCTGATGGCGTCAAGGAAAAAAGTAGCCGCGAAATCGTGTTTCCAAACGTGTTTTCCAACCAAAAACTCTAGTGAAATTTGAACATGTGTTAAATCAATTTAGGGTTTAGAATCTAAACAAAATTAATTTCAAGAAAATTCACTAAGAATCACGCGAATTCACATTTTCTAACCGGGCGCTCCTATAATTTAAATATTTATTACAAGAAATTAAGGTTAAGAATCGTACAACATAAATTTAAAAAATATTAACTAAAAATTAATTTTTACGTTAGGAAGCCCTCCCCCCCCCCCTCCCCCGTCCATTTCATTTTAAAGATAAAAATAGTCGGGATGAATATTTTTCCTTTCATGTCCTTTTGTTTAAACTTCACATATCTATTTAAAAATCTCTCCTATTTTAAATTTAATAATTTTCTTACTGAAATTTTTACTTGCTACAAATACAAGTTTTCTGATTTAAAATGTGCTATTATAATTATTTCGGTACAGCTTAAGTAAGGGTCTTGTAGTTAAGTAATATTTGATGTTATACAAAGCAGTGGGAAAGCAGGCATTTTAAGCAGTTTTGCCACATTTTAGATGAAGAATTTTTTTATATATGACCAGATACTTGCGTTTTGATTTTGTGATGGATCGTACCATAATTAAATTTAAATGCTTTTCATGTTGAATTGCCCCTTTCTTTTTTTAAAAAAATAAGTAAGAATGCCAGGCATGAAAGTTTCAGCCTTTTGACATAATTCAGTCTTTTTTCAACATCATTGTTGCATTTGAGATTTAGTATTTAAATTAGCTTAATGAATTTAGTTATACTGAATACAATGATATAATGAATATTAGTTAATTTAATAATGAATACATATAAAAGAATAACAGGTAATGTGTTATAAGGATAATTTATTTGTTCTGTATGATCCAGAGCAAAGTTCAGTCTTTTTAGCTACGTGCTTTCATGCCTGGAATGCAAGGGCAGATCCAGAAACTTTTTTCTGAGGGAGTGCAAATCGTGAATACTCATTTTATCTAGTGTAAAGCAGACTTAATATTGCTGACAGCCCCATTTATCTAGTGTAAATATATTTTTCTCGGAGGGGGCGCATTCCCCCTGCGCCCTCCTCCTGGATCCGCCTTTGCAGGAATTTTTAACTAAATCATGATTTGTTTATGTATGAGAATACTAAATGCTATCAAATTTTTATTGTATGTCCATTTATAGTTTTTGTTAGCAAATCTACAATTATTTCTCACTTAATACAACAATTCATTGTGATTTCTGAACCCGCTTTCTTTTAAAAAGCACTGCAGCATGTGATATTAAGTCCATTAAAATGTCATAACAAGTATTAAAAGTAATTATTTGAGTATAACTGTAGTTCTCAAAAAAAGTTATGTACATATAAAAAAATTTGTTCTTTAATTTTGTCACACATCCGTGTATGTAATGTCTGTTCAAGTGATAATAAATGCAAGTTTATACAAGTGAATATTAAATTGTATTTACCATTTGTTTATTCATTTTCAGGAGCAAAGCATACTACGATACAGAAAGGAAAACAGACGGTTGCTATTGGGATTAATTACTTTTCTCTCAAAGAATGTGGCTGTAAAATCAACACCAGATAGCATACCTGGAACAAGTGGCACATTGACAAATTCAGTCAGTGAATTCAAAGATGTTCTCAATGCAGAAATCTTGTGGTGCTTCAAAGTTATAAGTAGCCATTATTCTTACAAATCAGTTAATGGCATTGGGAAATTATTTTCTGATATGTTCCCGGACAGTGTGATTGCCAAAAGATTTTCCTGTAGTGAAAGAAAAATTGCGTATTTGGGCTACTTCGGTCTAGCTCCTCATATTTTGAGTCTCATGTATGAGGAGATAAAGGCAGTTCCGCATTTTACTCTAATGTTTGATGAGACCCTTAATAAATCAAACCAAAAGAAGCAGCTAGATCTGCATATTCAATATTGGGAAAGCAAAGGAAATAAAATTGAAACTAAGTATCTAACTTCTGTCTTTCTTGGACATGCTACTGCTAGTGATATTTTCACGGCGTTTCAAACAGCAATACAGAAATTAGATATAAAAAAGTTGGTACAAATTAGTATGGATGGCCCAGTTGTCAATTGGTGTTTTTATGAAACACTACAAAAGCAGTTAAAGAAAGAATATAATGTGGAGTGTCTGACAATTAGGAGTTGTGGCCTACACATCATTAATAATGCTTTCCGTAAAGGAGCATCAAGTACAGGATGGAACATTCCCTCTGTATTAACGGCACTGTACTTTCTGTTTCATGACTCACCTGCAAGAAGAGAAGACCTTTTAGAACTTTCTGAAACTAAGAAAGTTCCACTTAAATTCTGCAACCACAGGTGGCTAGAAAATGCTCCTGTGAGTTCTCGTGCCTTTGAAATTTGGAAAGACATTGTTGCATATGTGGCACATGTTGAACGATCAAAATCCAAACCCTCATGTCAATCTTTTTCTGGAGGGAAGCTACGAAAGACAAATTGGTGCCAGTTAAACTTCTTTTTTTCAGCTGTGTAGCAGATTTGATAAAACCCTTTTTAGAATTTTACCAAAGTGATAAACCTCTTTTACCCTTTCTTACATCAGATGTAAAGAAATTGGTAAAAAAATGTTTACAACATTTTAAATTCTAAAAGAAGAGTATGTCCAGAAAATGGACTCTGTAATTTACTTATGCAAGTTTGATTTTCAAAACAAAGATTTTTGCTCTGAAATCAGTAAAATAAGCTTGGGTTTTCGGGGCGACAAATTATTAAGCGAGCCTTTGAGAAAGAAAGTAGTTACAAACAAAGAGCACCTGTCTTTAAAACATGATTGTCAACAATTTATATGGGATATGTTGACAAAGCTGATGGAAAAGTGCCCAATCATTTATTCAGTGGTGCGGAACTCTGTATGTGTTGACCCCAGATATATGATCAACAACAGCTCTGAAGCTGTTACCAAATTTAAAAGCTTACTTTTATACCTCACACAAAAAGGCCAACTAGCAGAAGACTGTGATGGTATTTTAATGGGATATTCTGATTTTCTTGACAATGAAGTAAAGTGTGCTTCGTCAGAATTTAAAAATTTTGATCCTGAAAAAATGAGAGTAGATACCTTTCTACATGTCTTTTTTAACGAGGGAAAATATCCAAAACTGTGGGAAACATTAAAAATTGTACTTCTATTATCGCATGGCCAGGCATCAGTTGAACGAGGATTCAGCATCAATAAAAAAATTTAAGTGGAAAACTTGTCTGATAATTCGTATATTTCACAACGTATCATTTGTGATTATGTGCGACATGCTGGAGGCGTAGACAACATTGAAATCACAAAAGAAATGAGGATCGCAGCCTCTAGTGCACATGCAAAGTATCGCATTCATTTAGAGGAAGAGAAAAAAAATAATATAGAGAAATTAAAGAGCAAATGCAAGTCTTCCAATGACTTGGAACAGTTAAAAGAAAAAAAAAAGTAATTTAGAAGAAGACATTCAAGAGATAAAAAAAAAAAGCAAATGAACTTGCCCAAAAAGCAGAACAGGCAAAAGATTTTAGTCTTTTAAGCAAATCAAATGAGCTGAGAAAAAATACTGCTGAGAAATGTAAAATGTTAACTGAAATTGATGCCCAAATTGATACGAAAAAAGCAAAAAGATAAAAGTGTATTTTTTTAGATATTCGAATAAAAAAATTTGACATATTTTTGTGTTATATTCATATTTTAAGTATAAATAACCTTATTATTTAAGTAAGCTTAAATCATTTTCATGTGTTGTAGGGGTGTAGTGAGAATGTTGCTGATGGGGCTGCAGCCATCCCCGAAATGATTGAGCGTAGGATTTGGAGAAAATTATGCATTTGTGAATAATTTCGAAAGCTTTTTGAGATTTCTATGATAGTGTATATGAAAGTTCCCCTTGATTTCACGAATTTGAGGTTCAGCTGAAGACACAAGCCAATTTTTTTTTTTTTTTTTTTTTTTTTTTTTCCCTAATAGTGCATTTTTCTAACTTATAGATTTTAAACTCAGTTCATGATTTTTAAAAATTTTCTTTCTTTTCTTACTCATTTTTACATGCGAACTTTTTTAGGCCAAAATTGGATGGGGGGGGGGATTGGTTGAAAATCTCTAGTCCCCCCCCCCTAAAAAAAAAGAAATATATGTATATGTTATTGATTTTCATAAGCTATGCTGCATTCTAATTTTTGAGTTCCCAGCCACCTCCTGCAAAATATTCCTGGCTAGGCTACTGATCTGTTGCATGTAATACTTAAAAAAATTGATGATGACGTGCTTGATTTTTGTTAAAAGTGTGCTTATAAAGTGCTTGATTTTTAGAATGAAATTTGACTACTCACCCTGGGTGTTGTAGGTGGCTTGATTTAACTCTCCCTTTAAAGCACTGATATAATTTATTTACACCTACAAACTAATTTACATAATATTTACAACAAGATTCTTGTTGTAAATATTATGTAAACATGAAAACTTAATTAACATGGATTACTTCCATAACATATCAATGGCATCCGTAGCATATGATCCTATTGCTTAACATCAACACCCGTGTGGTCAGACTTTTACCTTCTCTTTACTTCTTCTGAGCAGAATAAAAAATGCGACGTAGAGGAGGAAAACTATGCGTCCGCAGCACCATTCCTGACCCCTTCCCTCTTAAAGATTTGATTGCATCTTCTGAAATACAAATCAAATTAACATACAGAAAGAAATACACTTCTTTTACCTGAGAGGAAAGGAAAAGGTATTTCACTTAGACTTTCATATATTTAAAGTAAATAACTAACTTCTGGTTATTGAAAATACCTGTAGAGATGAATTGACATATTTGAACTATTATTTAAAAAAAAATCTGAAATTGCATAACCATTACTTGATCCAAATTAAACAACAATAAAGACAAAATGTAAACCAAATTTTTTCAAAAGTTCTTCAAATGTCTGTGCTCCTGGCTATTTAATGAAAAAGAAAAACATATTGATCAAAATAACATATCATTTATTTAAAGTCAAAACTTAAGTTCATATCATTGTTCATCAGTCCAATGGTCAGCCTGCAAACGTGACAAGTAATCTGCGTATGCGTACAAGTGTTCTTTTCCTTTATGATATTTGATCATATCATGGAAACATTGTAGTGCAAGAGACTGTCTTTGAAGTCAGGGGCTCTGTGAAGCACAGTTCACAAGAAACTTTAGGGGGTTGTGATCACTTACAATAACTATTTCTGATCCAAATATCCAGTCTCGAACTTCTTTAAAACAAAAATTACTGTGTAGGCTTCTTTTTCAATCACTGCGTATTTTTCTTGCATATTAGTCAGTTTTGTACTAGCGAATGCAATAGGGTGTTCATTGACCTGTTCATCCTTTTGTGCTAAACAAGCACCCATGGCATATGATGAAGCATCGGTATATATTATAAAGTGTAGCTCAAAATTTGGGGAATAATATTTGGAAGCACTACTAAGATGTGACCACTAGTCATTGGAGTTTATTGTGACATCTTCGATGCATGATTCGGCAAATCTTTGTGTTTGAAAAGTAAATTGTTCATTGTTCTTTGAAATGTAGCAGCTGCGTTTCTTAATCCAAAGGGAAGAACAACGAACAAATACTGTCCTTGGTGTGTTGCGGTCTTGGCAATCTGGATTAAGTTTCATCTGCCAATAACCTTTCAGCAAATCAATTAAAGTTATGAATTTAGCCTTCAATACCTGATAAATCAAGTCCATTGCATTCTTCATAGGAAACAAATCTGTCTTGATCTGGGCATTCAGATATCTGTAGTCTTTGCATAGTTGGACGTAACCATCTTTCTTTGAGACACATATGACCAGGTGGGCGTTCTCACTTTCGGAAGGAACAATTCATTCTAGGTGTAAGAGTTCCTCAATTTGCCGATCTATTTCTTCCTTTAATGCTTTTAGGATGCGGAACAGTTTCTGCTTTTTGGGTATACTTCCTGGTTTCAACTTAATGTTTGTTGTGTTCTCCGACATAAGCGAATCGTGGGATGCCAGATTTAAGCTTGGAATGTGTACTAAGAATCTTCTTAATGTCTTTCCTCTTACATGGTTTAAATGAGTAAGATTAACTTCAAGCTCATGGTTCACAGGACTGATTTTAGGGACATTTTCTATCTCACCAAAGTCTATGTCGGCATCTAAAATAACTCCAACATTCTTTGATGATATCTTGAATTCTCTTATTTTATTAGCATGGATATGTTTGATACTGTCATTGGGCACTTGTACCAAGTGCCCAATGACAGTATCAAACATATACGTGTTCTTCCTCTTAATCATGGTTGCCGAGCCTGTCCATAGGGCTTAAACCTTATTTTCACTATCCGGAATCAAGACGATTACTTTATCCCCTTCTTTAAATTCTTCGTGGCTAGTCTTCCTATTACGATAATAAGTGTATGCTTCTTGTTTTCCTGCAGCTGTTAGGCCAGCGTGTTCTGCAGCATTTTCCAGCTTCATCTTCAAATCATTCAGATATTCAGTAACTGATTTCAATTGTCCAATAGGAATGGGAGTTTCATTGGTCCTGGAAGATTTTAAGGTGGACCATGGTCCAGTCAGGGTCACCGCAACTTAAGAAAGAGAGTGGAGATTGCAAGAGGGGTCTGGGCACTGTGGTTTGTGATGTCACAATAAAGGATGGGATTTGGAACAGTTTGCATTGAGTTCAATGGAAGAAATAGAATTAATAATGACAATAAACACAAGTAGCTTAATTTTTTTATGATGCACTAAAATTGCATTTTTGTTTTGAAAGACTTTGTTCTTTAATAATTGTGAATCAACAATATTTTTTGTCAGAAATTAATGAAATAAATTGGTACTGAATTGTAAGCACTTTCAGAATTTATGCAGTGTGTTTTGCATTTCAGGCTAGATAATACATTCTAAATAATATAATGGTTACTTACTGTTATCATATATCTAAAATAATATGTATATGGATTTAATTTATATGTTGTATAAGCATAAAGTCATATTTTTAAGTAAGTAAAAGTAAGTATATTTTTAATTAATCATTTTTATTTTATTTAAAAACTGAAATACATTATTTAATTTTGCTTTGTTTTAATAAGCTTTTTGAAAGAATTGATGTTAAAAATATCCAGATTCATAAATAGTCATCTTAAGCCATTTCGTGACTTCACAAGAGACGATGAGATTTCAAAGAGTTTGTATTTAGTTCTATGAAAGAAATCTCATCAATAATGTCAATAAGCACTAGTAGCACGAAGAATATAATTAGAAATTTATATAACACAATATTTTAAAAACTTGTACAATATGTATTATACAGACTCCTAATATCAAATTTTATTAGAAGTAATTAAAGCACCAAAAACAAGAAAATAAAAAGTAAAAGCTTTCATTACTCAAACCTAAAAAATACTATAAAGTTCTTCATAAAAACACTACTAGTGTTTGCTTAAGTTTTTTCTGGGTAAGACTTTCAAATATCACATTGAAATATTTGGAATATACATAATTAAATATTTTTAAAAATTAGTGAGTATAACTCTTGAATATGTAAAACTGCCTATATTTTCTTAAGGGTAAATTGTAAAATACAGAGGGTGTTTACACATTTTTAGAATGATTTCGATAAAGAATTTAAAAAAAGTAAATGTTTCAGAATAAAAATTTTTGGCAACAGCTTATTCTTTGAAATGAGAAATATAGTCTGCTACTTTTAAATTTATTCTTCTTTCAAAATGTCATATGTAAACAAGCTGTGGATTGAAGGATATGTTTTTGCAGTTTCCGAAGAGAAATACTCTTATTCCATAATTTAAAAACATTGTAAAATGCATGGTATTAAAATTTCTAAGTGCAAAATAAGCAACATTATTAATCGGCAAGGTAAAAACCATCAATCATTGTTGCTACATGGAAAGAAGACTCCAAACGAATATCTGAAAGAGGTACGTACCGTTTCAAACGTTTCTAAAGTGAAATCAGTGGTAACAAATGAAAATCCGCCAACACAGAGATCAATTGCAAAGTCTTTAGATACATCTTTAGGAACTATAAATAAAATAATAAACCAAGATTTACAACTTAAAAAAGGTAAAAAACATAATTTTCACCAGCTTTTTCAGAGACATGTGGCTCAACACAATTCATACTTCGAAAACTACCACTGCATTCCTTGAAAAAATGAAGACTGATACAGGTATTGCATATATACCTTTTCAACATATTCCTGCAAAGTCCCCTGATGTTTCACCCATGGACTATTGTGCCTTTGGTCTGTTAAAAAGAGCTCTTTCTAAATGCAAACCCACCATGATAGATGGACTCTGGAAAGTAGTGGAAGAGGAATGGAAAGCAACACCCCTGGAAATTTTACGAAAAGCTCTTCTATCATGGAAATCGCGATGAAGGCTTGTAGACCAGAAAAAAGGCTATCAGATCGAGTATTAAAAAAAATAGTCTTTACATTTTAAACATTAATTAAATGGCTCCGAAATTGTTCTAAAAATGTGTAAACACCCTCTGTATATTGCAGCAATACATATTTTTTTTTTGTTGTTGTTGTTAGCATTGCAGTAATACTTTTTCTTTTCTTTTCTTTTTTTTTTTTTTTTTAAAGTTAATTTCCAATTCTGTGTTCATACTTATTTCAGAATTTTCAACAAATTCCAATAAACTGTTTAGCTGGGAATATTTCTTTAATAAAAACCTTCCTTTTTTTTTTTCCCTTCCTTCCCTAAGTATCCAGCAAACAGATTTTTCTTTGTTCCTTTTTGGTTTATAAATAAATCAGCCGTGAGATCCGCATTGACCTTAAAGTGCTTGATATGTGCAGTAGAAGGGGATCTGTATTTAATTTAATTTATAATAAATGATGAAATTTTCTTAACAGAGAATTGTCATGAAAATCTTGATGCATTTCTTAATTTCAATTCGTCAAAAGAATTAATATTTTCCTTTGCATTATTTTTTTCGGTTTCCTCAATATCTTTTTCCAAAACATTCTCTGTTTTTAGTAGGATCAGTTCTTTCTTTTTTTTTGGGGGGGGGGGGTAATATTGGATATATAGGCTGCAGGCTGGTAAGCTTGAAAAATTGCTCAGGATAGCATTCAGTTCTAATTTATAATTCTTTCTTTTTACAGTTCAAGTGCCCCATCTAATTTTAAAATAGTATCGTCTTTTAAAACATCTTCATCTCAAAAACGCTGAATACAAACGTACTTATTTTTTCGTGGGTACCAATTTTTTCTTGGAATATTTTTAATCTATTTGGCCCGCTTTTCTTTGTTTTTTGGGAAACTTGAAGACTTTTACACTTTCTCCTCTTTTGTAATTAGCTTTGCAGCCTGGGACGTAGCAAGCGGAAGCATAGTGATTCAGTGCCGGATTAACAATATAGCAAATGTAGCAAATGCTACGGGCCCCGCGCTTTTGGGGGCCCCGCGCCTTTACCTTGAAAGTTTTCGTCTTTCCCCTTCAAGATCTAGCTTTTTTGACACTTTCCAACAAGGTAGAAAAGCGTTTAAGATTTCGATTTGTCTGTCTGTCCGTCCTTGATATAACTCGCGTCAATAGGCATAGATTTCTACGAAATTTATATATGTTATTCTTCTGCAGTACCATGTACTCTATTGTAAAGGATCTATGTAGCATTTATAGATTTTTTCTACAGGAGCACTGAAAATAGTCCCAATACATTGCGCTCTATGGGACGTTATTCTTTAAAGCGTATCATCCTACTAACTACAAGGGGTGATCCAATGAAAAGGTACGAAACGACATGCTGGGTACAAATTTAGACTTTTTGAATAACTCAGTCCTACTGTGTTATTCAAAATACACACTGTAGGACTGAGCAAAGGCGGATCCAGGGGGAGGGCGCAGGGGGCGCGCGCCCCCTCCGAGAAAAATATATTTACACTAGATAAATGGGGCTTTACCAATATTAAGTGGGCTTTACACTAGATAAAATGAGTATTCGGGATTTGCGCCCCCTCCGAAAAAAGTTTCTGGATCCGCCCTTGGGACTGAGCACAACAATCATACTGATGAACAAGCCGCAGGATTCCTTGTTCCCAGAATTCATGTGGCCGTGACGAGACCCAGTACATCGTCCGAGTTGAAGTGCTTCCCTTTCAGGTGGTTTCTTCAGTGGACCCAACACATGGAAATCGCAGGGCGACATGTCCGAACTGTAGGGCGGATGGTCCAACGTCTCCCACTTGAATTTGGCCAGTTCCTTGGCGAAAACGGACATTCCATTTTCTCATTGACTTGTGGGACACACAGACTTCCCAGTATACGGTCCTCATCCTGCGATGAATAGTAGTCGGTTTAACACCTTCCGCTGTCAGGAATCGGATAACGCCTCGTTGTCCCTAAATCGTCGAATTTTGCAATGTGAACGCCATCCTGTCCTCACACACACTGCCGCGTCATTTGGACGTAGGAGGGTGCTTTTTACAGGAGTTCTGCTCTCTCCTGCGGGGCCCCCGCATGTTCCTATCCACACAAAAGGCTCCAATCGCATTCCTAGATGTCTCGCTATGTGCTCTCATAGCTGCATGGACAAATATGATAACGGTTAGGTTGTTGCGACGTTTCGTACCTTTTCATTTGATCAACCCTTGTAGTTGCGCTGAACCCTGACTTCAAGATAAAACTTTTTCCTCAATGACTGCAAAAAGATTACAATGTCAAGGACAAAAAGCCTAACAACTTCTACATCGTTTGTATAATCCGCTTGAAAATTTTCACAACTTTGTAAAAAAATATAGATAACAATCTGTCAATTTTGAAAATCTGAAAATCCAACCGTTTCCTCATTTTTAAGCGATTTTTCGCTATTTTCAGCACCATTTCGTTTCCGAGAGTCAAAAAAAGTGGATAATTTGCGTGGCAAAATGACCTATTTTAAGTGAAAATCACGTCATACAATTGGGGGATTCCAATACAGTAGAGCTCCAATTATCCGAATCAATTGGGACCGGACCCCATTCGGATAATCAAAAATTCGGATAATTGGATATTTTCCGGAAAAGGGTCTAGTATGTATTTTAATTAATTACTGTGTGTATGTACGTTGAAATGGGAGAAAAAAAACTATTTTTTATGAAAAAGAGCTTTTAATTAATGGAAACGCAGCACGTTTACATGTTAAACCCATTTACATAATGCTGCGTTAAGCGGACGTACATACTGCACTAAATTAGTACAGTATGTACGTACCGTACTGTAAATGAAAGTCATTGCTCGCGCTGTGCCTACACTACTAGCTTCGCGGAGGGAAGGGCAATAGCGCGCGTACATAGAATCATTATTTTTACGAATCGCAGTACATTTCCGTCTAAATTTTTTCCCTATGAAGTTCTGAAAGCGATTCGGATAATCAGCGATTCGGATAGTCGGAGTTCGGATAATTGGAGTTCTACTGTACGTTTAAAATAATTTCTCCCGATTACACAGTTTATTATTATTTTTTTCCCTACAAATAAATCGTCTGCTGGATATGCGAATGTTTATGTATACAAAACGAAAGCTTTCGACTGCGAAAAGATTCCGCGCGTTTCCAGATGAGCATGAAATTCGATTTGGGTATGTAATAAAAATTGAATATGAGCTTATTTATTTTAGGTGGATGAAAATTAAATATATTGAATAAAAGACAAATTTCCTTAAACTGTTTTTTCTTGCTCCCGTTGTATAATTGCCTCCACAAAAGGCTTCTAGTTTTAGAGATACTCTGCTCTTCGAAATGAAACAAAATTGGATGTTATTAAGGATTACAAAATGAAGCTTGCATCGAAAATAGTGTCTGTATAGTTAAAAGTTTTTCTACACGGGAGCACTCATAATTTCAATATTATACGGTCAATGGCAGTTTAGAGACAGCCATCTATTTTAAGCATATAATACTATCCTACAATATGATTAGCTAATAATCCGACGACGATCGTGTGCCTCCTTCAAAATTTGCGCCAAAAGCCGGCAATGTTGGCGACTTTTGCTATAAATTGCCAAATAGGGTGCGAAAAAAATGCTTTGAAAAATGAACCGAACTCAGGGATATTTTTATTATTTTACTAAAAGGTATTTACGTATTATCCCGGCGGTCATTAACGCCAAACTATTTTTCCTCAAATTTGCTGGCAAACTGTCGCCAATAGCATTCCGAACCATCAATAATTTCATGTGTCCGGCATTTATCTTGGCGAAAAAGTTGTTCGTCTTGGCGGATCGCCGGGATAATATGTAAGTACCTCGAAAAATGTCTAATGTGATTATATTGAGCAATGACGATTTCTTTGGGAATTTTGAAAATTCGTTACTCGCACTGTAATTAACTGATTTATTGTACTGTGTTTTGTTAAGGGCTATTTGCCTAGGAGTAGGAGGGGGTCTCCGACCGACGAAAATCTGTTAATGCATTAGAACCCGAAACGGGTTAACGGATTTACACGAAACAAAATTGCAAACTTTGATTCTTTAGCGCTTGGAAAATTAATTTGAGACTGTTAACCCTTAAAAGAATAAATTTCTCGCTCTCTGTGCTCGTCCGATACCATTATGTTGTATAAAAGGATTATTTATACATTTTTAACCTACCAGCAAGTTTGAGTTCCTTATGATTTCGGTTATTTGTATGCTCTGATGTCCACCCATCCAGTGTTCTAACTGCTGTGGATATAGATCGATTTGTGCGAAATTTGTTTTTTCTATGTACAGTACCATGTACCATATTGAAAATGGTGTATGTAGCATTTATAGTTCTTTTACAGGAGAAAAAAATCCAATATATAGCACAGTCTAAAAATCCGTTGATACAGGAATGACTGAATCAACAGTCATTCTTGAAAACATATTTCAGAGATATTCGATTTTTGAAAGAAAACAAAGTTGGCATATATATTATCAAGGCTCTCAAAATGATGCTCTCCATTGAGAATAACGTCCGTATTATTAATAGTTCTACAGGAGCACTCAAAAAATTCCCATACATTGCAGTCTGTGGCATTTGAGAGACACTAATACATTTCTAGCACAAGATAATGAGTATATAATTTTTATATTCTTCAGTTAAACGCTAAAAATAATTAAAGGTCTTTTACAGGGTCTCATTAAATTGCATTTTTAGTGATAATACAACATTTTTTTATCTACGAAATCTCGCCAGTTTTAACTAAAATACATCGCAGATTTGTCGCAATTTTTTTTTTTTTGTATTGGAAAGTGTTTTATAATCTCTGAGCTTGGCATGATTTATCTTTCTTTATTTTTTAAGGCAACAGATAAATCTTGTAATTCTTTTTTTCTTTCTTTCTTTCTTTCTTTTTTTTTTTCTTTTTTTTTTCTTTTTCTTTTTCTTTTTTTTTTTTGATGACAATTTCTGTAGCTCTATATAGTGGAACTCTAAATCAGTTGTAGACAACTCATTGAAAGAATATATGTATAACTCGGCTGTTCGAACCTCGTCAATGGGAGACGCCTAGGTAATGAGTTGAACCCCTGAACCCCCCTAATTTTTTAGTTTCATGATTGCCATATTAAAACGATATTTATGGACTATGTCGTTTTATCTTTCATCTATCGTGTATTTCACCTGGTAACCCTATGTTGAAATTTTTAGGATTGTAACCTATTGATAGAAAAATACATGTGATGCACATTCTACAGCTTAGTAAATATTGTAACAATAGATTAAATCTGTTGTGAACTAATAGCATTTAAATAAACGGATGAAATTTTTAAACAATCATTTTATCAAATAAATGCAACCTTACGGAGCTTACAGAAATCGGTGGTTTACGTAACACATACTAACATTTTCAGCGAACATTTATTCTTACTTTTATGTCGCGTTTTCGTAACGCATTTTCGTGTCTCATTTTTATGTCACATTTTCAAAAGGGGGTGAGAGATAAAATGACATAGTCATTAATATATTTAATGTGGCTGTTGCATGTCTGCATTATTTAGTCAACTCATTACCTAGGCGAAACTGAATGAGTATTTTAAAGTCAGCAATAAGACACACACAAGAGTATATTTAACAACACTGTGGAACAAAAAACACAGTTCTGAAAAAAAAATTTCAGGGAGCATCCAAAAGGGCGGAAATAAAAGAAAGACAGAAAGAAAGGCTGTATCATTATCTTTTTGTTGACTAAAAGCGAAACTTGGACAAACGGAGGAGGGGTTATCCAGATCCTTGCACCACCCACCTATGGCCTTCAGAAAATGGAGTCCTTTCCAATAATGTTACATTTTTTTCTTTATTTGAAGAAAGATTCCAGAAATAAACAAAATATAGAAAGAAAACTAAGTGCCGAAACAAAAGAACAGACTCAGGGTCTGATCAAGGGCGGATTAAAGGGAGGGGGTCGGAGGAGGCGACTGCCCCTCCTGAGAAAAATGAAATTAATGTAAATAATCCCAACTTACTTCCATAAAATTTATATATATGTATGTGAATCTTCCATCCAAGCCTTCACCCACAAAATTGTATTAATCCGTCAGGGGCCGAATTATTCATTAGGCTGTAGTCTATCTGTCCCGATCATTTCAGTAACAAGTCGAATAACTTTTTTAATGAAGTTGTAATCAAACTTTTCAAAATGACTCAATAGAACGGAAATATTTGTGGCTATTTCTGAAGATGTTCTCTGGAACGCGAGTTGACCTTCTGCATTTCCCCGAGAACTGAGATCCATAGGATTAAGATTGTAGGAAAAACGCGCCCCATAATCAATAATACTCCCCCACGAAACAATAATTTTTATTTAAATATTGCACATAAAGTTATTTTGTTTTGCAGTAAATATGAGGATGGTATTTTAAACGGATGTTGGGAAACCCCCAAAGTTCTTTTGTTTTAGAGTAAAGGCGGGTGGCTTTGGCGAAATTCGAAAGTGTACTAGGGTGTAAACCATCCTTGGCTTTGGGTAGGCTTTTGGTAGTTGGCTTGCTTTGTTTTTACTTAATTATTTCTTTTACATTTTACAATATTTAAACAAAGGCGAATTATTTTTTGAAACAATAATAATATATAGAATGTAAGTCATTTTTTTTATAGTTGGGGAATCCACTATTACGATAAATTATCTTATTAATCTCGGAAATTAACCACGTTAAAAGAATTGATTTTTGGCCGGTCGAAACCACAGGTCAAGAGCGCGAATGCCAGTACGTTCGTTCAAATAAAATAATTAGAACCGAGAGGATCTTCGCACAAAGACAAGACGGTCGGGGTATCCTAGAAGCCATAACCCCAGGCAAACTGAAAACAAAAAGAATTTTCGGATACTCTTGATCCAAAAAGAAACTCACAAATTACTTGTCACATTTAGGATTATTATGTCTTGCAAAAACATTTGAACGTAATACGATGATGAATGTTTTATCCGAATCTTTTATTATTTATTATATAGATTATTCTATTTAGAAAAGATACAATCCTCTTATAAAATATTTTGTTCAAAAAAATCTTTATCATTTTAACAAGGATAAGTTGAAAAGTAATGCACATATGCTTGTAGAACACTAACGAAATGACCTTTAGAAGTATTTCAAGTGGTATGTGGAAGTAACAGCCCCCCTGTACAAGCATGTACAGTTTAAATGCCTTCCGTGCATGCAGTATATTTTGAATGGCGGAGGTATTTTTGTGCTAGATCTATCTATCCCCAGTTCGATTTCTTATGAATTAACCCATTAAATAAATTAAGAGAAGTTAAAAATATGTAACCTATTATTAGTAAAGACCGTCCAGATAATGAAATAATTTTACAAGCATGCATTTTTATAGAGGAAAAAAATAGTGTTTAAAGGCACAGTTTAAAATACATATTGATTTCGAAGGTTCTAAAAATTTTACAGAAACAATTATTATTTTATGTGTAAACTTGTCTAGTTATATGTTTGCATATGGGAAAGGTGGGAAGTGTTAGAAATTCTAAATATATATCCATGAACATTAACATTCATTAAAGAAACCTGAGTTGTACGAATAAATAACTTTAAACATCGCCAGTCTCACTATGTATTTAGCCACCCCCCCCAACTTTATTTTGACGGGCATTTTTTCCGCACACCAATTTACTTGGAGAAATTGATTGGTCTAGTGCCAACTCAAATTTGTTCATTTTGAATCAAGGAAATTCGTAAAAGTTCTGTTTTATTTTATTATCGCACAAAACCTACAGATTAGCACACCCAAGGTGGAGGAAGGACTGCAGTCCTGGGGATGAGCCATGGGATAAACCTCTCGCGAATATAACACGTGGGACCTTTTCGTTTTCTTTACATCTAATTAGCATTTGTAACACCATTAATTAGCACTAAACATAAATTGTAATATAATTAGCACTATTTATTTTCTCATTTAATTTAGCTCTACTACTTTAATGTGAAGATGAACTCTTCCCCCTAAAAAAAATACAAAAAAAAAAAAATATATATATATATATATGGGTGCGTCACTGAGCAGGGGGGCCCTTGGTAACATTTGCTACGGGCCCCGCGCTGTCTTAATCCGGCACTGTAGTGATTGCTAGAACAAAAAAACAGAAATCAATGAAACTAAGGCAAAATACGGCAGTTTTATATTTTTATGCACACTATAGCTTAATAACTATTATCAAGTATGTTGTATTAAGAATAATGATTGGTTTTCCATTAATAACCAAAAAAGGCACAAAAATTGTAGTTTCTTCTACTTTTCCGTATGATTCCAATGCTTTTACTGGAGAAAAGTCCATCCTCTCTTGTGACGTCACAACACTTCCACATGTTCAGTACCCAGGCTAACCTTGTAACTGTCTACTCTTCCCCTCCCTTCCCTGGGGCTCCGGTCCAGTGGGGAATCGATCATAGAGCATCTGAAAAGGACTAACATCAGTAGTAGCATTCGGGATTTCACGGTATACACATAATAAGAATGGTAAATGTTTATCCCAATCTTTGGAATACTCCCTCATAGTAAGATGTGTCTTTCCTTTCAAAACGGCATTAAATTGCTCGACTAGACCGTTAGAACTTGGGTAACCAGACGTTGAGAACGTAGGAGAGAAGCAGTGCCGGATTAAGACAGCACGGGGTGCGTAGCAAATGTTACCAAGGGGCCCCCTGCTCAGTAGCGCACCCATATATATATATATATTTAGGGGGAGGAGTTCACCCTCACATTAAAGTAGTAGAGCTTAATTAAATGAGAAAATAAATAGTGCTAAATATATTACAATTTATGTTTAGTGCTAATTAATGGTATTACTAATGCTAATTAGATGTAAACAAAACTAAACGATCACACGTGTTATATTCGCGAGAGGTTTATCCCAGCTCTTCCTCCACCTTCGGTGAGCTAATCTATAGGTTTTGTGCGATAATAAAATAAAACACAACTTTTTCGAATTTTCTTGATTCAAAATGAACAAATCTGAGTTAATACTAGACAAATCAATTTCTCCAAGTAAATTGGTGTGCGGAAAAAATGCCCGTCAAAATAAAGTGTGTGTGTGTGTAGGGGGGCTAAATAGATAGCGAGACTGGCGATGTTTAAAGTTATTTATTCGTACAACTCAGGTTTTTTTCAATGATTTTAATGAATGTTAATGTTCATGGATATATATTTGAAATTTCTGTCTCTTCCCACCTTTCCCATATGCAAACATATAACTTGACTAGTTTACACACATAAAATAATAATTGTTTCTGTAAAATTTTTAGAACCTTCGAAATCAATATGTATTTTAAACTGTGCCTTTAAATACTAATTTTCCCCTATAAAAATACATACTTTTAAAATTATTTCATTATCTGGACGGTCTTTACTAATAATAGGTTATATATTTTTAACTTCTCTTAATTTATTTAATGGGTTAATTCATAAGAAATCAAACTGGGGATAGATAGATCTAGCACAATAATACCTCCGGCATCCAAAATATACTGCATGCACGAAATACTTTTAAACTGTACATGCTTGTACAGGAGGACTGTTACTTCCACATACCGCTTGGAACACTTCTAAAAGCCATTTCGTTAGTGTTCTACAAGCATATGTGCATTACTCTTCAAATTATCCTCGTTAAAATGATATAAAATATTTTGTTCAAAAAAATCTTTATAAGAGGATTGTATCTTTTCTAAGTAGAATAATCTATATAATAAATAAAAAATTCGGATAAAACATTCATTATCGTATTACGTTCAAATGTTTTTGTAAGACATAATAATCTTAAATGTGACAAGTAATTTGTGAGTTTCTTTGTGGATCAAGAGTATCCGAAAATTCTTTTTGTTTTCAGTTTACATGGGGTTATGGCTTCTCAAATATCCTGACAGTTTTGTCTTTATGCGAAGATCCTCTCGGTTCTTACTATTTTATTTGAACGAACGTACAGGCATTCGCGCTCTTGACCTGTGGTTTCGACCGGCCCAAAATCAATTCTTTTATATTTAACGTGGTTAATTTCTGAGACTAATAAGATAATTTATCGTAATAGTGGATTCCCAAACTATAAAAAAAATGACTTACATTCTATATATTATTATTGTTTCAAAAAATAATTCGCCTTTGTTTAAATATTGTAAAATGTTAAATAAATAATTAAGTAAAAACAAAGCAAGCCAACTACCAAAAGCCTTCTAAGATGGTTTACACCCGAGTACACCTTCGAATTTCGCTAAAGCCACCCACCTTTACTCTAAATAAGAGCTTTGGGGCTGCCCAACATCCGTTTAAAATACCATCCTCATATTTACTGCAAAACAAAATAACTTTATGTCCAATATTTAAATTAAAAGTATTGTTTCGTGGGTGATTATTATTGATTATGGGGAGTGTTTTTCCTACAATCTTAATCCTATGGATCTCAGCTCTCGGGGAAATGCCGAAGGTCAACTCGCATTCCAGAGAATATCTTCAGAAATAGCCACAAATATTTCCGTTCTATTGGATCATTTTGAAAAGCTTGATTACAACTTCATTAAAAAATTCATTCGATTTGTTACTGAAAAGTCCCTGAAATGATCGGGACAGATAGACTACAGCCTATTGAATAATCCGGCCCACTGACGGATTAATACAATTTTATGGGTGGAGGCTTGGATGGAAGAATCACTTACATATATATAAGTTTTATGGAAGTAAGTTGGGATTGTTTACATTAATTTCATTTTTCTTGGGAGGGGCGTTCGCCTCCTCTGACACCCTCCCTTTAATCCGTCCTTGATCAGACCCTGAGTCTGTTGTTTCGTTTCGGCACTTATTTTTCTTTCTATATTTTGTTTATGTCTGGATTCATTCTACAAATAAAGACAAAAATGTAACATTATTGTTAAGGAATCCATTTTCTAATGGCCATAGGTAGGTGGTGCAAGGATCTGGATACCCCCTCCTCCGTTTGTCAGAGTTTCGCTTTTAGTCAACAAAAAGATAATGATACAGTCTTTCTTTCTGTCTTTCTTTTATTTCTCCCCCTTTTGCATGCTCCCTGAAATTTTTATCTGAGGACTGTGTTTTTGTTCCACAGTATTGTTAAATATACTCTTGTATGTGTCCTTATTGCTGACTTTAGAATACTCATTCAGTTTCGCCTAGGTAATGAGTTGACTAAATAATGCAGGCATGCAACAGCCACATTAAATGTATTAATGACTATGTCATTTTATCTCTCACTCCCTTTTGAAAATGTGACATAAAAAGGAGACACGAAAATGCATTACGTAAACGCGACATAAAAGTAAGAATAAATGTCTGCTGAAAATGTTAGTATGTGTTACGTATACCACCGATTTCTATAAGCTCCATAAGGTTGCATTTATTTGATAAAATGATTGTTTAAAAATTTCATTCATTTATTTAAATACTATTAGTTCACAACAGCTTTAATCTATTGTTACAATATTTACTAAGCTGTAGAATGTGCATCACATGTATTTTTCTATAAATAGGTTACAATCCTAAAAATTTCAAAATAGGGTTACCAGGTGAAATACACGATAGATGAGAGATAAAATGACATAGTCCATTAATATCGTTTTAATATGGCAATCATTTGATATTTTGAATAAAGTCTACATTTGTACCCACTGTGTCGTTTCGTACCTTTTCATTTGATCAGCCCTTGTAGTTAGTAGGATGATACACTTTATAGAATAACTTCTAATAGAGCGCGCAATGTATTGGGGCTATTTTGAGTGCTCCTGTAGAAAAAATCTATAAATGCTACATAGATCCTTTACAATAGGGTACACGGTACTGCAGATAAGAATAACATATATAAATTTCGTAGAAATCGATGCCTATTGACGCGAGTTATATTAAGGACGGACAGACAGACAAACCGAAATCTTAAACGCTTTTCTACCTTGTTGGAAAGTGTCAAAAAAGCTAGATCTTGAGGGGGGAAAGACGAAATCTTTAGAGGTAAAGGCGCGGGGCCTGTAGCATTTGCTACATCTGCTATACTGTTAATCCGGCAGTGGAGAGAAGCCAAGTCTCTTCAGAAATTCTCTGGTCAGAGTGGAAATGAAGTTACTTGGTTAGACCCTGTAAGGGTCTAATGTTAAGTGGGAAGTTAACCCACGTGTTGGCAAATCGCCAAAGAACAAATTCACTAACTTCATTTAAACTTTAGTATGCAGAGTTAACCTACGCAGTGTTAGCGGTGGCTGTAAGTATTTAAAAGCCTGAAAAAAATTAACTTTACTTAAGATCTCTGAAAAATATTAAATTACAAACTAGTCAATAAACAGTCATTAAATAGAACGTAACAAATTAGTTTATTAGCAATAACAATATATAAAAATAGTTACATTAAAATTTGACTAGGTAATTTGATATGGCTGGCAAGTAAAAGGATATTCTAATTAAAACAGATTTTCAGATTTAAAAGCAGTAAACTTAATATGTAAACTTAACATGTAAACTTAACATTTAAACTTAACATGTAAACTTAATATGTAAACTTAACATGGCCATAGCATGAACGCTTTAAAAAGAAGAAATGTTTTCAAAAGCTCTAAATGCTTCTATTTACCACTGGATACCGGAGAGGGACACTTTAAGATGTAATAGGATCAAATACTTGCAAGGTCCTTCTATTGCACTTGGAAAAGATCACCGGGCTTTCATAATAAACTGCCGAAGAAACACCATCACACAATTTCTATTACACCCTAGACTGGGCAGGAGTTGAGAAAAGTTACATACTGAATGCCATACAAGAAACTAAATTCGAAACTGCCACCGGCTTGCTGAGACAGCCCTTTTAAACAACTCCCGGGTAGGAAACAGGAAACGCCCATGGAGGCGCAAGTAACCAGATTACGATTCAAGCATTCGACTTGGCGAATGATGCGTGATCGGTTGCAGTAATTCAGATCGGTGGCACGGGACATCGAGTGACGTCATTATGTGCGTACGGAAGGCAGATGAAGGCTCATCTGTATTATGATCAACAAGATGGCTACTGCCATGGCGAAGTGCCGATAAACAGGAAAACATCGATGTATGTAAGACCTTTTAGGATTAATTCATACTGTGCAGTTTAAAGATGGTGGAAAGAATAAACCAGGGCTAAATTGGAAACTTATTAAAGTTGGAAGTTGAAAGGTAGTACTGGGCCAACATACTTCTTTGATTGGTAGCAACTATTTTGGGTATACCTGTTCTCATGAAAATTTGAAGCAAAGCGTCGCAAGTCGATTTTGCTGTTAACGTCTTTATCAGAACAGCCTCTGGCCATCTAGTGCACTGTTCCATAGCACATAGGGCATGTTTATAACCTTGACTGTTCAGTTCTATGGGACCTATTAAGTCTACATTAATTGCTTGAAATGATTTGTCAGGACGTGAGACTGTCGTTATTGGACTGTCGTCAAATGGCCTTTTTTGTCTTGCAATTGACAGGATGTTACATGAACTACAAAATTCGTCAGACATCTGTTTCTTCATAGTGGGGCTAGTAAAACGAATACCTCAATCGTTGAGCCATTTCTTTTTTCTTAGGTGACCTCCCCATTAGAACCAGTAATGTGAGGTGGGTAAATACCCACATGGGCAGGTAAATATATTTCTTGGGTATCTTACCCCACAGGCCTGGATAAATACCCAAACACTGCGTATTTTCAACTAGAATGGAACTAACTGTCTTTAACAACATTTATGATTAATACCAATTAGATTTCTATTATTGTTTCCGTTTTTTTAATACAAAGTTTTTAATTTTAATTCATTATGAGTATTTTTGTAGTGTTTATTATTATTATTATTCAGCGTTTGATTATTTGGCATAAACTAGTTTCAGTCATACTGCATTTTTTTCACTAACTTTAATAATGAAGGATGTTTTTATGGTAGTCCTTAAATTGTTTTGTACAGTGACAGCTTTGACAATATTTTTAATGTGTTACATTGATTAATATACCTCATAACTTATTTAAGTTTACTATTATATCCCATATCTTATTTTATGTTTATTATTTTTTAAACTGTGATAGTTTATTATGGTTTGTTATTGAAGGGAGAGGGGATATATGCATCTTATGATTGATTTAAACCCATTAACCGCCGAGAAACTAGAAGGAATTATTTTTTTTCTACACAAATAATTCTATATACTAAATTAAGCATGTATAACGTAAATCTACAGTGAAAGTAAAAAAAAAGCTCTTACCTGTGGAAAAAACGAGTGTTGCGTTCACGCAACGTCAGCGAAATAAGGATACGAAACGAACATGCTTGTACTAGAGAGCAGTTTTATTTGATTAGAGTGCTGGACCACTTTTAAAGTTTTAGAATCTACATATCAAGTAATTTATTATCAAAATTGACAAAATAGTTGTTTTACAAATACTGATAGTTTTTTGTTGTAATCTTCAAGCATGAAAAGCTTCGCTACAATCGTGGTGTAAAGCTACTTTACATACTTTGCATCTATAGACAGTTTGGCTATGCATTTCTTACATCGCAGTCTTCTGTTATCCTCGGACCTTATGATAAAATGTCCACCACTTCCTTGTAATGACTTTGGAATGCTAAATTTACTGGGTCTTCCCGTTGATTTTTTGGATAACTGTCTGCTATCAACGGGTGTTTGCAAAAGGAATAATGTTACCTCGCGTCTGAAATCTAAAAGAGACTTTTTATTTCCAGTAGTAGATAGTCGTGATACTTTCCACGCATTTGTCAAAGATACATGAATATAGTTAGTAAATATTGGCCACCACCATTTTTTACCTCGAACTCTTATCCTGTAATTAGCAACTAAATTATCACATAAATCGACTCCTCCCATTTTGGTATTATATTGTTCAATAAGTTGAGGTTGGGGTACAAACACCTTTTTCTTATGCATTCTGAAATAACGGGAAACACTTTTTACGGGTTCAATTTTATCGAATGTTGAACCAACAGTTACAACTGAGTTATCGTTCCATCGGACAAAAATTATTTTGTTTTTCTCCTCATATTTGAAATCGTAATAGCCTCTGTCTTTCTTTTGAATGCATTTCACGGTTTCCAGTGGGCACATTTGTATCCGATTTTCTTGAATTGTTCCTGTAGCGCTAAAACCTTTTCTTTTTTCAAATGACAAAGAAGGTGAAAAGAGGTGAAAAAATTATCAAAGTAAATAGCATGATTGACGGGAGTTTCAACAACTCTAAGCAAATTTAACACTACACTTCCACCAAAACCAAATTCTTCGTATTCTGAAAATTTCGGAGCTGTCGACTTACCAGCATAAATATCAAAATGAAATACATATCCATCAGATGATGCCAGAGTCCATGTTTTGTATCCAAATCTTATAGGTTTCCCTTTTAAAAACATCTTTGCCGAATGTTTGCCTCGATAAGGAATCATTTGCTCGTCAATACTCAGGTCGTGTGAGAATATACCAAACTGTTGAAATTTTTTATTTAGCAAGTCTAAATACGGTCTCACTTTGTATAGTTTATCAGTATTGTCTATTCGACTATTGTCAGCTAAATGCAAATTCTGTTTTATACTCCTGTACTGCGAACGTGACATCGATTCTCGTACAACAGGAACAGAAATGTCATTATCAAGAGACCAATACATTTCTTCTTGTGGCAAAGAATGATATCCCGTAAGTAATAATATTCCAATAAACCTTCTCATGTAGGCCTCAGTTGCAATGAATTCTGGGCGATTCTTTTGCTGAGCGTATAAATTTGTCTGTTCTACAAGAAGAGAGAAAATATCTGGACCAAAAAGAAGATTGAAAATGTATTCACTACTTTTATCTTGTATTTTGGCTTTTATCGCTTTTAGTTTATCTTTTTCATCATTTTTAGCTTGAGGCACAGCTGATGGCTCTTTTTTCGTCCATTTCAAATTTTCAATCTTCTGTTTTTTAAACTTCTTCGTTTGACTAGCACTACTTTTAGAGTGCTGAAATTTACTTTTTTGGTGAATTTCAATTTCCCCAGCAGTATCGTTTGGTAAAATTTAATTATCATTATTCAAAACATTATCATTCCCTTCTTCATCACTAGCTTCTGCAATTTCTGGTGGAACAACAACAATATCAGTTTCATGCTGGTCATCATCATCGTTTTCATCATCTGTATCTTCTTCAAAAAATCTTTGAAGGGCTTCCTCTAACGTAAGGTATTTCTTTCTCGACATTTTTACGACACAAAATGAATGCGATACAACAGCATCTAACAGCGCGGGTGAAAAGGGGGAATACCCTTTTTCAGCTGACGTTGCGCCAGTGCAACACCTGCTTTCCACTACTCTCCCCATGAATACAAACAGCTGATTGGTGGGATGATCCGATAAACTTTGACCTTGACTAAAAATAGATCAACCCTAATGCATAGGTTTCTTTCGTTAAATTTTTTCATCAAAAATACCTGATCGAAACTTTTGCTCAAATTTAGCTTCAAATTCAAGCTTAATTATTATAAAGAAAATTACTGTTGAAAACAAATGTTTATTTACTGGAATATTCCCAATAGTATTCCCTACACAATATAATTCGTTAATATAAAATATGTTCCATAGTTATTTTTTAATACGCATTTATTTTGACTGTTGCGTCAACGCAACACCAGCGGCTAATGAGTTAATGATCACTAAAATAAAAATTACATGCAAATAGTTACAGAACTAGTAGTTATAAGTAATAGGTTTTAAAACATATTTTTTATGGTAAATTTAAACTTTTATGAATATTTCAGATTGATGAACAAAATATTTCTATTTAAAAAAATCATTAATACCAGTTTTTTTTATAATAAAATTTCCCTTTAATGAATTTTTCAGAATTACAAATTTGATTTTCGGTCTCCTGAGATTCAAATTCGTAATTCAGATTTTACTGTCTGTATATATTTAGTATAGCTGAATTTCTCTCCTTTTTTTCAAGATGTCAAATACACTGCTCCTTGTTATTATTCCTATTTACAATTTTATTCCAACAGTTATATTTATAGGCTATATTTATTCAACATGTATAGCCTCTTTTCATAATTATAATAAAGTTTAAGCAGAGTTGAAGTTCATTTCATTTAAATGCACAGTAGAAGTTCTTGTGTTTGAATATGTGTTTTAGACAAAAAAGACAAGTAGGTACCTTTGCTGTGGTTTATTGGAACAAAGATGACGATGGTAGACTTACACAGGGCACATGATGATGAAGACACAACACATTAAACAGCATTCATTTAGTAGCACAAAAAACAAGCTTTTAGAAGACAAGTCGCCACCGGCGATCTTTTCAGATTCAAAAGCACATCACGCTGAATCATCTGGATACATCAGCACGGATCCCCGATCCAGTTCTATTTGAATCACATCAGTTGAACCACACGGTCCATGGTTCAATCTCTTACTACACACACATCACAGCAGTAGTAGCTTTCAGAGAGACACACAGCGAAAAAGTAACTTTGTGATGCCTTTTTATATCAGCCAGTTAGTGCGGGACTACGATAGATATTTGCATAGGAAAAAGAAAGAGTTCTTATTTTATGCAAATTAGAAACAGCGCCATCTATCGGCAAGAAACAAACTTTTTATTACGGCGTTAAAGATATGACGATGTTTACACTGCCATTTTCAAATGTTAGTGAACTTACGTTTTCACTTAGAAAACTTTTAAAGGAGTTTACAAAAGTTTTGTTTTTCCATTTTAGCAAATTTAGAGGTAAAATGTCATGGAAATAAAAGGTAAGTAAAGAAATGGCGTTTTTTTTTCCTAACAAGGGCCCGCCTTCCATGACATTTAAGAAACTGGCAGATTCAAAGTAAATGAAAGTTAGAGGTAACCTTTCCTCCTTAACGAAAAAGCAAGTTGAACATGATGCATGAAAAAATACTTCAAAATTCACTAAAGGTTAGTAGAAACACTATATACAGTTGTTGCTGGCCAGCATGGTTAGTACACATTTAAAAAATTACTTCATTTAAAAAATACTTCAACTTATTTGAAAATACTAGATTGATGCATTCAAATATAAACACTTATACTAGAACATTAATAAACACATTTCTAATCATAAAAATATTCATACTTCAAAAATTTTTATCATATACGTTCAGTGCACTTTAGAAAATACTCACATTTTGCAAAGTTCATTCAATATAATACAGTACATTGCAATGAAAAATAGGTTCCCATGAATTAAATTTGAAAAAGCTCGAATTGAAATCTAACTGAAATCGAGCTGGGATGCATCCCCGAAAAATTTAAAAAAAAGGTTTGTGTTAACTTATAACACGTTATATGCCTGACACAACACCTTACAGACTAGGGTGGACATATTGGAGCTTCCACTAGCAAAAATGGGACTTACTGAAATAAAACTTTAACATCTCCTGTGATTGGGACGAAAATACTCTACTCTTAGAACTAACCAATCACCTCAGAATTCTCTGGCAAATTACAGTTTCACCTCGCGAGACGCTTTTGAGGCTGCTCGAAAACTTCAGAAAAAGACCAGAGCTAAGAATATCGCACTCCGTGGGGAACTTTACTCCCTCGACTGTAAAGATGTCAGACAGACATAAATGGACAAACACATTTACATAAAGTTCATTTTTCTTTGGGGTTTTTTTTTCATCAAAAATTTCAAAAAATTTCCCCCCTTTCCCCTCAAAAAAAATCTCAAGTCGAAGGGCTTATAGGAGACAAAGAAAATTGCCTAGGTTCCCACAAATAGGAGTAGTCATTTTTGCACTTACTAAAAAATTTTGTCAGTTGAAAGTGGAACAGGCTGATTTTGGTAAGGGTTTCGTGAAAATGTCTGCAGGATTTTGTTTAGTGTTAATACATTAGAGAGCCAGAATTCTGCACAGCTTGGGATGAAGGCTTGTGCGGATTTTAGGATTTTTCAGATTTCAGGCTATAAAAGATAAATCATATTATATTTTGGATTTAAGAAATGAGAATAAAATTACAATGAAATAAAAGCACAGTCAAAAGTATTTCACTTTTATTTTCACTTTAAATACAAAAGCATAGGAGAAAAGAGAAAATGCATGAAGACTAGCAAAGCAAATGGTTTCAAAATTTCCTTCCTCTAATTTTGAAAACATGTTCTATGATAATTTGTTTTAAAATATTTTTTTTTCTACTTTCAGTTTCTTTCGTTTATTTATTTAATTTTGCAAATTCTATAACTGTTTAAATATGCAGTTTAAACAATGACTGCTTAAACTGCATATTTTCATCAGAATTTTTAAACAGAATTATGATTAATTTTTGTTTTGTTACAGAACTTAGCTGTTGCAAAAATTTAAGGTATTTTTCTCTTAACTTAAAGTTTTATCAAATGGATTTTATTATTATTATTATTACTCAAGTTTTTATCAAAATCATATTTATCAAGAAACTTTTCAACAATTTCATCATTGGCGGAATACTGCGAATTTTATTATTTACATCCGAGAAGGTGTGTGGATTTCGGACGTTTGCGGATTTTAGGTTGGCGGATTTCTGTCGTTCAACTGTATATTCTAATTTAAATAATTTTTCTAAAATGAGGCTTCTTAAGAAATGGTATTTTACGTGTATATGTTTTGTTCGATTGTTTTCTATAGGCGAATTTGAAAAGTCTATAGCTGCACGATTATCACAAAACAAGGTAACCTTTAAATTTTCTGGGAGAATGTCTAAACTTTTTAATTCATCTAGGATTCTATACATCCATAACAGTTCTTTTGATGCCTCTGTCAGGGCAATATACTCGGATTCCATAGATGACAAG